>CAMOHE010027268.1:0-20862 GCA_946598075.1 Artocarpus hirsutus
TATATATATATATATATCTTTTGATTAATAAAATCTCTTCTTTACCAGATATAATCATTTATATTCATTATGAGGTTTATTATGAAATCCACCTCAATCTACTGTTTCAGAAAACAGTTAATAAAAATCATTTGTCAACAAATCATTTGAAAACATTTTCGTAGAAATCTCTTTGAGGCCAAAATATTTGAAACTGGCTACCAAAGAAGGGGTAGAAGTCCTACCTCGATATCCGTGTCGGTATCCCACACCGTGGTCCTAGTCCGCTATACGTTAGCTCCGCGGATCCACGCACAATCCCTAAACGCATAGTAACTTAGTTCATTAGTATCTAACCCAAGGTATCCTATGGTACTAAATCATCTCATGGTGTCCTAATGTGCCTTTTAAGTTTATAAAATCATTTTATAAAGTTGGAATTTCAATTGGGGTTCAAAACAATGAAAACGGGTGAAAAATCACAAAATTACACCATGCCTGGTCGGCCTGCCGGTTGTCCTGCTTTGGCTTGCCGAATTGCACAGTTCGGCCTGCCGGAAGAGCAGGTTCGGTCAGCATCTCTAGGTTCGGCCTGCCGGTTGGATGAATCCGGCTTGCCGATCCTTTGAATCCGGCCTGCCGAACATGAGGTTCGGCCTACCGATCTGGGAAATTCCAGAAATTTCTACGCACGGGTCTCGGCATTCCGAATCCAAATCTTTAATCCAACATGTTTTTCTCAATTCTCAGGCATAGGTATCACCACAAACAATAGAAAATCATAGTAGAATACTTTTTAATGGATTAAAACAAGTTTTAAACAAGATTTTCACAAAAATCCAAAAATAGAGAAAATAGAGGAAAAATGAAAAATCTTGATTCCAATCCGTTTTTGATGAAATAAAGTTTACATTCTTGCTAATCTAAGTCCATCTAACTTAGATTGAAGCTTTTCTAGGCTTAGAAACTCTTAGATTTCAAAATGGAAGAAAATTTGAAATATGTAAAAAATTTTAAAATTTTGAAAACTAACCTTGAATCGAAGCTTGAATCGAGTTTGTGGTTGCTCAATCGCATTCCCGAGCCTTCAATCCACAATCCTGAAGCTTGAAATCGAATTTTGAATCAAAATTTAGAGAGAGAAAACGAGAGAGAGTGAGAGAATCGAGAAAGATAGAGAGAAAGAGGAGAGAGAGAGCACGGGTGAGAAATAAGAGAAGAGAGAGAAAAAGTTAAATAAATAGAGGAAAATAGAGAAAAGTGGTTGCACAGTACTATGTGCAACAGCACACTGTTTTTCAAATCAAATTGCTTCATTGAAAATTAAATTAACAATTAAAAACAATTTAGAATAATTAAAAATCATTAAAAGAGTAAAATAATGCAAGGTTACTAAATTTTCACAAAACATTCAAATTAAATTTAAAATGCTCATTATGGTACACTAATCCACCATTTAGCATTCTAATATCATTTAATTAACTTCGGGGTGTTACACATAAAGTATCTGATCTTTCAAATGTAACAGGGGTTTATGCCAATATTATGGGAGGTTAGGTTAGGTTAACAATGTCTGTTAAGTTTGTTATTTTAGTTACTCTGTTACGTTGTAATATATAGTTTTTTATATTTTTGTTAAAAAAAGTAAAAAAAATAAAAGTACAAAAAAATATATGCAAAAAAAAAAAAGAAAAAGAAGTTAAAAACCATAAAAGTAAAGAACAAAAAAGAATAATAAGTGGATGAGAAATGAATTTTATTTCAAGTTGGATTCATTACTCGGGAATTAGCCTTAAATTTATCTTTCATCCTATCTTTTACCCTAGTCTTACATTACGAGTTGAATAAAGTACTATTGATCTTTAATGAACTGTTATACCATATTAGTGGAAAGGGGGATGAAATATAAACTTATAAGATTTCAATAAATTTATCTGGTCAGTATGAGCTGATTAGTGATAGAAAATCACACGCACATGGACAAATCAATCTTAAATAAAAGACATACTCTAGAAATGCGCTATAAACTTAATTAATATTTGCATTTTAACTTTGAGGCATGAAACTGAGATAACCCCTAAGGAAAATTAGTAAGTAGTCAACAGCTTTTAAAAACCAAACTCTAGGTCTGTTTAAAGTTTTACTGCTGTTATTGCTCGAGAGTAATAATAAACTGCTTAGTGGATGTGATGAGACTTAGAAAATGCACATTTTTAACGCTAAAATCAATCACTATGCATATATATTTGTCATTAAACTCTTTAATTAACGTAATTATGTATTAAATGATATTTTAGTGTCTTAGTGCAAACATATGTTTGATTATAAGTTTTTAATATGTTTTTATGTTTAATAATATTTTTAGTAATTTTAATAATCATTTTCGTATGTTAAATGTTAGTTTAGTTTAAAATTAATTAAAACCATAAAAATAATGTGTAGTAATTTTGTTTCGAGTCTTAGTATTTTTATAGTATGTCTTAAGTTTGTAAAGATGTTCTATAATATTTTTGTATGAAAATATACGTAATAAGATTCTTGTTTTACATTAAAATAATATATTATCAATAATTCATATACCTATTCAATAACACTATTTATTCATTCATGTCCAAAAATTTATTTATTATTTTTCACAATCAGAGAAGATGACAAAACCTATTCGCGCATTAAAATCAAATGAAGTATATGGAACTATTAGAGCAAGAATTCATAGATTATGAACAAACAACGACATTAAAACAGGACGTCCAATTAGTCTCGACTGTCTTTTGTTTGATGAAGAGGAAATAACTTCAATAAATATTATATTGCATGATCTTTTATTTAACATTCAATTTTATTAAGTTATTAAAAATTTTAACTCTCTAATTTGCAGTATGAAGCAATTCAAAGATCAATACGACCCCATGACTCTGTTGCTATTTCTAAAAAAAATCCAACTGGGTGTAATTTATATCGGTAACTTTTTTGTTAATCAAAATAAGCTAAAATATAAAGTAATACCCCACAATGCAATGTTGTAATTTGCAAGTGCTACATCTTTTATTCTAGTTACAAAAGAATTACCACATATCCCATTTCACAAATTCAATTTTATTGAATTTGATCAATTACAGCAAAGAGTCGACACAAGTGAAATTCTTAGTGGTAATTTTCTTTGCTAACTTCAATAGACTAAAATTATTATTAATTTATAAATAGTTTATAATAATTTAAATTTATTTGTCATCAAATGTTATTGGTGTTTTAACAAGTATTCAATCAATTGGACAAACAAATATAAGCAACAAAATAACCCCAAGATGCACCATAATGATATAGAGTATAAGATAAATTGATTTTTGTTATATTTTACTTTTAATTATATTAATTCTTATTTAAAAAAATCTAAGTATTCTTATATTATCTAATTCTTTATTCTAAATTTTTTTCATTTTATATTTTCCAATAGAAATGAACAAATGCAAGTGACACTTTAGGGGAACAAAGTAGAAGAATTTGATAAAAATATTTTGAAATTAATAGACAGACATATTGTGGCAATTTTTATAGCAATGGCAGTGAAACAATATCTATGTAATTTCTCAAAATTGTATTAGATAAATCACATATATAAATGTAATTAATATAATCTAATACTAATCATCTTGATGTTAAAATGCAGGGAATTCATATGTTTCAAGCACCGTAGCAACTATTTATTACATTGATCTAGATATTTCGAAAACTAAAACATTAAAGACAAGATAAAAAAATAAAACCATATTACTTTGGAAAAATTATTTGTTTTATAATTAATTTTTTAAATTTTTTATCTAATTTTTTTTATCTTTGCATATATAAATTTTCCCATCAAAGTCACAAACTTGATTTCATACCGGCATCAACAATACCAATGAAATCAATTGAAGAACAAAAATTAGCCAACTGAATAACAATCAAGGAGTTAAAAGCATTAAATCCAAAAAACAATTAGGTTAATATTAATTAAAATTAATTTAGTAATTCTATTGCTCAAATTAATTACTTCTCTTCATTTATATAGGGTGTTAAATTTACAATAAATGCTATAATAACTTAATTCTTCACAGACCAAGGCTAGCACTACAACTCATGCCCCAAATGTTACCAGCAAATAAAACAATCAAGAACTGGATGGTGGTGTGATAATCACAACAATATAAACACCACCCATGCCATGGTAATATACAAGACTTACAAATTGTTATTAAAATTTATTTATTCTTATTAATTATAATAAACAAATTACTATATTAATCAGTTATTGTGTCATCTATAACAAGTGTAAACTAAATACACAAATTAGGGACAATACAGTTGACATAATATAATCATATTTGGACGAGTTACGCAAACACTTATAAAAAAACTATATTATGCATCAACAATTGATGAAGATTTTGCTAATCCATCCATAATCCCACCAATTATCGATCAGCTTAGAGGACAACAAAAGATATTTCAAGTTTATTTTTGAACAAGAGAAGCATTAACTGATATAGTCGTTTCAAAAATTTTTTATGATATCCGTCCATAATGCTTAGAGGACAACAAAAGATATTTGGACAAGCTATGCAAACACTTATAAAAAAACCATGTTAAGTATTAACAATTGACGAAGGTTTTGCTAATCTTGTTAGAAGTGTATACCTTAAGGAGTAAAAATGTAACATGTTTTTGTAGATATTTTTATAAATAAAGAATTTATTTATTATTTATATATCAAATTTTGTCCTCTTTGCTTTCATATTTGTTGAATGTATGTTAAGCAAATAAAAGTCTAAGACTATCGGTCTAAACCTTTAAGAATTGGGCACATGATGGACAGATTATACGGAAGACATGATTCTTAAGGTGACAGTCTAAATCATAAAATCCGCACTCGAGAAAATAAAGTTGGGCACTTTATTCATGTAAAGATTGTTATGTTGTTTATATCCTTATTGAGAGATGGTTTGTCTTGACTATCGGAGGTAGACTCTGCGAATAGAAACATTGAAAAATTGTCATAGGTGATGATGTATTGGATTGGAATATAAAGTGAATTGATGTGGATTAATAATTCTGTCTTTGCAAATCGATTCACTTTAGACAATCATTGTATTGTATCTTAATCCTAAGATGAATAGTAGGCCGTTGTCTTGACTTGTGTCTTTTAATATACCAAAGGGTGACATCCACATTTTAATAGCGGTATGTATGTCGGTACGTTGGAAGCAAGACTCTTGATAGCGTAGAATTGTTATTCATAGATACAGAATCCATAGCTTCCCTTTAGGAGTAGTTGATATCCTTTTATATGCATTATTCTGCAATTAAAAAACTAGAGCGCTCAACCATTTGGATACATAGGTGTAACCGAATGGTATGCCGTCTTTGAATGGTAAGTTTTTCGATGGTGAGATAATGAAATGTAAGATAAAATAATCAAGAAAGTAAGACAGATTTGTCCTTAAGCAGATTTTGGATAATCTTATGGGGATATGATACATTTTAATATGTTATAGAGACTTAGCTATATAGGCTTCGTAATTCTATAAAGTTCGAGAATGCAGCTCCAAGCTTTTAGTGGAGTAGCGTTTGAGTTGATAATTATGAAATATATATCTGAGATATTGGGTTTTATAATTATCGGGAGCTTGAACTATATAGGTCCATCAGGTCCCCTTTGCTAGCTCATAAAAATCTATAACGATACGACGTGCTTTTCTAATAATTGGTGATTTATGTCAGATTTATCAAATTGGCTTAAATTCGAAAGAACCAAATAATTCTTGTCTGTTTATCAATTGAATTAATTTTGTGACAAAATAATTCAAGATAAATTTGTTGAATTATTGGGATCGGATAATTCTTATCTTGAATTATTGAGATCGGTTAATTCTTGTCTCTTTATCAGTTGATTTAATTCTGAATTAATTCAAGATAAACTTGTTGAATTATTAGGAATATTTATTTTCCTAGAGACTATCTAGATATAACTGCTTTAATCAGATAACTTATCTATTGGGTTGTTTGAATTAAAACTAAGACTCTATCCTTAAAATCTCAGGTAGGAAATAAAAATTTGCATGGATTTTTATCAGAGGTTTGTCAGGCTGATCTTGAAGTTTGGCTTACCAATTAAGGAGGTTCGACAGGCCGATTTATCAATTCGACCTGTCGATCGACGATAAAAAGATCACGTGTTCCCGCACATATTTTATCATATTATGATCCTAGTTTGATTCTGATTCAAATTTTTGAGACCCTATCTGATAAGAACTGACCCTAGACTTAACCTTTATAAAAAAGGCGTGAGTCTCATTATTATTTAAATTAGTTAATAGATTAAGAGTGAGACTCCACCAGTAAGACTCTGGAAACTCCCTGAGAGCTATTGTTAACAAATCATGAACTGTAGCTTTGGGTTCTCTCAATTGATTGGAAGGAGAGTCGCCTGGTAGAAGAGCTATACGTGTGAGCTCATACTCACTCTTATCGTAGATAGCTAATAGCAAAGAAGACTAGTTGGTTGAGGTCCTTTTGAAATGTTACTTCTCTTCATTAATTGCAGGAGCTTTTCTATACATAAAAGGTTAGTAAGATCTAGTTAATTTATGCATATACATGTCAAACTTATGTTTTTGAAAATACTCTGATATTTAAAATTCTGCTACGTACTATTTTTCTAACAAATCCGTCCACAATCCCTCCAATTATCGATTAGCTTAGAGGACAACAAAAGATATTTCAAGTTTATTTTTGAACAAGAGGAGCATTAACTGATATAGTCGTTTCAAAAATTTTTTATGATATCCAACCTTCAGTACTACTCCTGCAGCTACAAGCCTCTCCAATAATAGATCGAAAAACACCCGATCTAAAAAAGTTAATTATCAAGTAAAATACAATTACTTATTTATATTAAACCTTTTAAAAATTCAATATTAATCTTGTTAAATATATGCTTTATTAATATTTTATGATTTCAATTCCAAAACAAAAATAACATAACCCTAAAAACAGCATCCAAGGCTTCGACAATATTACTACTCTTAAACTATTTAATTAACAATATATATACCTCAATATTACTAACTTCCTTTTTTTTTTTTTTTTTTTTTGCTAATTTCTGTTTTGTAGTGAAGAAGAAACAAGTAAAACAGGAAAAAGAAAAGAATAAAACAATAGCAAATTTTTGATTAGAATATTAAATCATATGTATATATGTGTATGTGCATGTATATAAACTAATTTTCATATTTCAACAATCTTTGCTTTTCCAATTGTTACGCATAAGTTTTTTAGGGCTATATATATATTTAATATGTTTTACAATGTCAGAATTTATATAATTTGTCTAAATATTTCTATCAATATTTTTATCTGATTAAAATTTGAAAATTTCCTACTGTTTGTTATTACATAAACCCATCTTCATTATTTCAACAGTAATAAAGATTTACCTTTCTGCCTGTCCAATGAATGTTAATGGTTTTTATAATGGTTTGTCAAATTTTTTGGCTTCTCATGAATTAACAATTATTATTACAATTGAAAATAAGTACTAGTCAAGTTCATATTAAACTTTGATTTTGTTTCTGAATCTTTCCTACAAACTT
Source organism: Artocarpus hirsutus (assembly GCA_946598075.1). Taxonomy (NCBI): domain Eukaryota; kingdom Viridiplantae; phylum Streptophyta; class Magnoliopsida; order Rosales; family Moraceae; genus Artocarpus; species Artocarpus hirsutus. Next base: position 7,608 of record CAMOHE010027268.1, read on the forward strand.
AGATTTTTTTACTCTCTTTATTTCATAACCACTGTGATTATATTTAAAGACATTTTAAATATAAAATTTAAAAAAGCGTTCGATACATTAATTTCTTCTTAAAAATATTCAATATTGATGACCTTATCCATTTAGAGATAGTAACTGGGATTTATATAAAAAAAATTATTTTCTTTATATTCAATCTTTTTCTTCTATTATTATACTGATAAAATAATTGAGCAATATACATTAAAAAAATTATCACACACGATATTATTCTTGATGCTAAATATATATGACAAAATTCATTAACGATTATTAAGAAAAACCCACAATTAATAAAACGTTCTAAATATATTTGATAAAAATATATTACAAAGAAAAATTCAAAAACATCGAAAAAAAATCAGATCTCAAGATTGGAATACATTTCAAGAATAAAAAGCTCTATTTGATAAATAAAAGATCACACCTTAAATGAGATACGTTTTGATAGTACTAAATACTTCGTAATATCAGTTATCTCAGTATTAAAACTAATGAATCCAAAGGTTTTAAGAACAACATATTATAAAACAAATAAACAAACACACAAAGGATAAATAAAGAACAACTTCATAAGGAAAAAAAAGGGTTATTCAAAACATACAAACTTAAACTCTAAACATGTTGCAAGTAAAACCGAAAGATCACAGGTGGAAGTACAAATCTAATGGCTGCTTCTTATTGCCTTTATTCCAATCCAACTTCGAAGTTGTAGTGTCAGACTTTAGATGAGTAACATACATTTTGTCTAGCAATTCTTCAGTAGTTGGAGCAATAACAACGATTTATTTTCCTACCTATTCAATGAAATTTTCTTCTACAATATGATCTAAAAACTTTAACAAACCATCATAAAAATCCTTAACAACTTCCCACTAGCAACTACAAACATTTCCTCAAGAGTGCTTAAACCACTTGATAAAGCTATAAAAGCATCAGCTATATTAATTATGGCTTCTATGCATTCATAGATGCGCCCAACTTTCTTCTTCGATAGCTATAATCTTCCCACAAATATTACCCTAAACAAGAACTTTAAACATAATCCCAAATACTTGGGCACCATTAGATTGTGCGACTGTTAAAATAACATCCATTAACCCTATACTACCTCCTCTATAAACTAAGCTAATCTCTTTGCATGTTAAAGCTTGCCCTAAATGTTTTGCTGCTTCTAAATAAATTCTATTTTTTTTTTCCAAAACTAGAGCAACAAAAATATAGACAATTTCGATTTTTCTAGATAAATAAGAGGAAGATATTTGTTTCTATTTTCTTTTAAAGTATTTATTCTATTTTTTTTTTTTTTGGTTTTACGTTCGCTCTATCAAACTTTTAAATCCTGAATAAAATCTTAAAGAAAATAAAAATGCACAAAAATTAAAAAGTCAAACAATCAGATCATAAAAACTAAAATAAAAAATCTAGATAAGATAGGTACAAGTAACAAAAGTAAGACAAATTTTTTAAAGATTTATTGAACAACTATACAAAAGTTTAGAAAAAGAACATATAATTGAATCAACTTTTGAAAACCAGTATTGTAACTTTTGATATTATCAAATAAATCTAAAGAAATTTGACAAAAGACAAATAAAACACTACAAACTTTTTAACAAAAATAAATTCGAATCTAGAAGACATAGACAAGAGACAAAATAAACAATAAAATAAAATTGACAAATTACTATAGAACATTTGACAAATAAGACACAAATCTTAAAACATTTAGGTAAAATTTAAAAATTTTGAATATATTACGATACATCATATGATTTATTTAATAATATAATATATTTTAAAAAACAATTCAACATTTACTATAGCAATCTAAAAACAAACTAATACTAAAAATACAAAACGTATTTTTTTTTAAAACATACAAATAATAGTTAAGAATACAAATTTAAGAAGATATTTAAAAAAATAATGAAAACTATTGATTAAAATTATTTTTATTATAATATATAAAAATTATATATTATTATAATTTATTATTATTATTATAATATATAAAAATTTTATATTATTTATAACTAAATTTATGATAAAAATCATGATTCCTATTTCCTTCTCAACAGCAGGATAATCATCATCTAATTTCCTTACAAACCACGTGAATTATTACCGACAACGAATCCTATTCTTTTTTCTTTTTTCCTTTCTTTCTTTTCTCTTTTCCTTTTCAAGCAAAGCGAGAAATTCAAAAGTGTGAACGATGGCAGCCGACCTTGTTCCTTCCTTTTTCGTTTTCCACAACGAAAAGACTATTTTTTATTCATTTTTTTATTTCTGTTTGTTTTTTTTCTCACAGCAAAGACTATTCTTTTTTATTATTTATCTACGATGGCTTTTTATTTTATTTCAAGTCAATAATACGTCTCTCGCTAACGCAGAACGAGGGTGACGTCACCGCAGACGTAAGCGGAGCCCAGCTGCGGAGGCTGATGCCATCGCAGTCGTCACTCACACGACTTCATTTCAACAACTTTCGTTCTCTCTCTCAAACTCTCTCTCTCTCTCTCCCAAAATTCTCAATTTGATTTTTGACGACAGCGAGAAACGAAACTTCGGAGCTTCGTTGGGACGCGTGCTTCATTGGATTGATGCCCTTTCGGCGACTTTCTCTCTGCAGTTTCTCTTTCTCTTTCGTCAGATTTTGGAAATTTCTCTGATCCTTGCGTCGTTGGCGTTTGCCTGATACAGTAGCAGTTTTGGTTTCTTGTCAATTTCCTGGGATTTACGAGCGAAAGCAGTTAAATTTGAGTATAGTTTTTCTTTTTTTGTTTAATTGTTTTTCCGGTTATTCAAAGATGCGTTAAAGGTGAAATTCATTTCTAATTTCTCAAAATATCTTTAACTTTCTCTGTTTTTATTCTGGAAAATTTTGTGATCTGAGAATATTTCTTCTCTTTGGTTTGCGTTGGAAGGCTCTTTGTAACTCTTCTTATCGATTACTATACTTTAGACTTGTAAAATTCGTCTGAATTTTGTAAAGTAAATATGTTCCCAAAATCCTTTAGATTTGGTTTTTTAGCCATTTTGGTCTTTGAGTGTTAAAATTGGTAAAATTATTAGTCGACTAAGCAAATTTTATTTTATTTTTCTAACATACTTTAAATTTGGAGATTTTTTACTTTTCACTTTTGGCTTTTTTTTTTCCAATTTTGTTAGCAATAATTCACTAGTCTCAAAAGCTTGGATTCTGGGATTTAATGGTTGATGAGACTTTAGTTTCCAAAGCTTGATTTAGAAATGGCTACATCAGCAGAACCCTCCTCCTCTTTAAGCTTCACATCATCTTCCCACATGTCGAATGGCTCTAATATTAGCTATGAGACCTTGCCTAGTCTGGAAGCCATGAGCCTAAACAAGCTCAGCTCCAACTTGGAGCAGCTCTTGCTCGATTCAAGTTGTGATTATAGTGATGCCGATGTGTTGGTTGAGGGGACTCATGTGGGTGTTCATCGTTGTATATTGGCTGCTAGGAGTGGATTTTTCCATGATCTTTTCAAGAAAGATAAAGGGGTTTCCGAGAAAGGAGGAGGGAAACCAAAGTATTGTATGAAGGATCTTTTGCCTTATGGCAGTGTTGGGTATGAGGCTTTCTTGGTTTTCTTGAGCTATGTTTATACTGGGAAGCTGAAGCCTTCTCCCATGGAGGTTTCAACTTGTGTGGACAATATATGTGCCCACGATTCTTGTAGACCTGCTATTAATTTTGCTGTGGAGTTGATGTATGCCTCTTCTGCTTTTCAGATGCCAGAGCTGGTCTCACTGTTTCAGGTCCGTCTTTCTGTGCATGTAATCTCATAAAGATTTTGTTACTTTGAGCAATTAGTTAACTCTAAGATGCTCTCGTAGTATGATTTCTGTTTCACAACTCAACCTGCTTTGATAATGTTGTAAAAAGGAGATGCTTCTGCTTCTGCCTCTGAACTCACATTTATTATTTGCCTTTTCTTTTGTTGCTTCAGAAATATATGGTTCTGAAAGGCCGTCCGCTTGTGTGTATGTGTTCCTTTACTTGATACTTGAAACACTTTCGTATGTCAGACGTTATACGTCAAAGTTTGTGAAGTCTGAAGAAACTACGCTGCTGAAGCCATAGAAAACAGCTAACATCAGTCTCAGATTGTTTGTAGCCAACTGTTAAATTAATTATTACCTGTCAAAGCATGTCGAAGTCCAGGATTGGTAGTTGAATTGCCTTAATTTCTTACAGCAATGCCATTGGTGCAGTGGGTGGTTGCAGATTAGGGGCAGAATCCCTTCTTGTTGAGAAGTTATTAGTCCATTAAAAAGACTTGATGTTGTAGTGAGAAGTTAGTTATTTTCATACTTCATTTCCCGTGTGCAAAAGACATGTGGTTCTTGTCGCATATACTTGACTTGAACATGATATTGTAAGTGAACTTTTGTGATCTTTAACTAAATATAGTAACATTGAGCCTCACAATATACATTCCAAGGTTGTGTAGCCTCCCAATTGATATTATTTCTCTCCATAATCTAAGTCTGAAGGCTAAACGTACAAATCTAGGAATTAATTATTTCTTGTTATTGAGCTCCTTTATTATGTGCAAGGAGAAAAAGATGTTGAGAGTGTCATTTACCATTTGGTAAACTTAAATCTAGGTTTTGATTACAGAAGTGGTGGATTAATTGTAGTATTCTATGCTTTATCTGTTTGCAGCGCCGGCTTCTTAACTTTGTTGGAAAGGCCCTCGTTGAGGATGTAATCCCAATTCTTGTAGTTGCATTCCATGGCCAATTGAACCAGCTCTTCGATCAATGTATAGATAGAGTGGCACGGTCAAATCTTGAAACCGTCTCTCTTGAGAAGGAACTTCCATATGAAGTTGCAGAAAAAATTAAAGTGCTCCGCCGCAAGTCTCAATGCAGTGATAAAGATAACACAGAATCTGCAGATGTAGATACCTTACGTGAAAAGAGAATCAGGAGAATACATAAAGCATTGGATTCGGATGATGTTGAACTGGTGAAACTTCTTTTGACTGAGTCTGAAATAACATTAGATGACGCCAATGCCCTTCATTATGCTGCAGCTTACTGTGATCCTAAGGTTGTAAATGAGGTACTTGGACTGGGTCTGGCTGATGTCAACCTTCGAAATTCTCGTGGCTATACCGTGCTTCACATTGCCGCTATGCGAAAGGAGCCATCGATTATAGTGTCACTTCTCACCAAAGGAGCTTGTGCATCAGAGCTCACGTTAGATGGTCAAAGCGCTGTCAGTATTTGCCAGAGGTTGACAAGGCCAAAGGATTATCATGCAAAAATGGAGCAAGGGCGAGAAACTAACAAAGACCGGATATGCATTGATGTTCTAGAAAGGGAAATGAGGAGAAATCCAATGGCCCCAGATGCATCTATATCTTCACAAACGATGGCTGATGACTTGCACATGAGGTTGCTTTACCTGGAAAACAGAGGTATTACTTACATTGGACTCTACACTTTTTAATTAGTAAAGGCGTGATGATGACTATGTTATGTTCTGGCCTTTTCACCAGAAACCTCACAGAAGTAGTATGATTTCTTTTTTCCTTTTTTTTTTTTTCCTTGAGTGGGTATAATTAATATTGGTCTAAATTAAAATCAGAAAACGTATAGTGTGTTTGTCATGGTAGCTTTTATAATTCCTTTTAAGTTAGTCCTAGGTGTGCTGAATGACATCATGTACAAAAATTACGCTTTCAGTCACCTCTTAAGTAAACATCCAAGAGTTGTTTACATGAAGTGCATGCCACGCTTGTGCATAACTGAGAAGAGCACCATTGATTTGGTGTTTTTTCTTTTCTCTTGTCGTGTTTTCCATTTTGTTTGACATATCAGAGAATATGAATCCAGGTCTTCTTATGCTTATTTTTTGACAAACCCTTGATATGAGATGCCTGTTCTTTGGTGTCCTGATACAGCTGCCAATTGCAAATTGCAAGGTATTTCATGCTTGGATAAAAAAAGTATATCAATAATTTCTTTCACTTAAGCCTTCTCATTGTACAACTAATTGGCAGATATGTTTCAACAAGTAGAACTTTTGTTTAAACCAAATTTAGGACATATGAGGTTGAGCTGCTAACCAAATTGGCGAATCTTCCTTTTAGTGTGTATAAGGATTGAGCAACAATATTGGTGGCAGATCTAGTGATTGTAAACTGTGATTTCATTATAACCAAGGAAGCCACAAAGCTAGTAGAGAAACTTCAGGTTGTTGGAGCCTTAGATTGTAAGGTTTAACTTATCCTGGCTATTTTGTTCTCTTCAATATTGTTTTTGGAAGTCCTCTGTCTCGTAAAATGCCAGTGCTCTCCTAGACGTCAATGCATGAACATGGAAAGAGATCACAGAAATCAAACTACCTATTGATTTTTGTATCCTTTTGTATTTTCTTTTTCTATTCTTTTGTTAGCGTCTGGGATATGAATTCATTACAGCTCCACCTTGGAACTGATAATGCTTTTTGTTGATTTAATGCATATCCATTTCCTTCACATGGTCTTTATGCATGTATGGTTGTAAATGCTAATATTACTTTATATTGCAGTGGCATTTGCTCGATTGTTCTTTCCTACTGAAGCCAAGCTAGCCATGGACATTGCCCATGCTGAAACAGCATCTGAGTTTGCTAGGCTTACTGCATCAAAAGGTTCAAGTGGAAATTTCAGGGAGGTTGATTTGAACGAAACCCCCATTGTGCAGAAAAAAAGACTGTGGTCTAGGATGGAAGCCCTTATGAAAACAGGTAATTCATGCCTTTTCAGTCAAATTATGCAAGAGTGGACAAGTACTAGAGCCTAAAGAAACTGCACTAATTTGGAAAAGTAAAACATATAGATATCAGGAGTATTTTGGCGTTTCTCATACAGACGACAATATTAAAAAGTTACCATTAAATCAAAATCAGAGTGCTATGTAAAATACAGAATCTGCAAAATAGAATCCGCTGCATTTTTAAGCTCCAGAGCAGAAATCCAAGCAGTTCGATTACTCTAGAGGCAAACATGAAGTCTTCCAATTCCTTTTGATTTTGTAAAGGAGGTTCTTACTTACTGTCAATGGAAAGAGAATAGGAGCGGTGTCCCTATACCCCATCTATTCTTGTGTGTGTTTGTCAAATTAGTGGTACAGTTCAAACTCCTAATTGGTGAAATCGTGATCAATTTCAAGTAGAGAAGGAACCAAGTATCATGGTTTTCAAATTCTTGTCTAACCAAAGTCTTATCATGTTTAGATTTTGTATGCAAAATTTTTGGAATCTATTAATGACATGCCTCATCTAAAAACAACCAATTGAAGTAGATACAGATTTTTAAGGATTCAGAAGGCAATCAAAGACGTTGACATAGTGCAAATCATTAACATGGAAAATTCAGTATCTAATTTCTGTTTCCTTTGTCGAAAGATGCGAGGAAAGGGGGAAACCGAACACTAAAGTATTGAAAACCCTGCCTGATGAAGAAACTGTTAAGGCTACTCTCGACCTTTCTCTGCCGTATGGCTAATTTACAATTTACACTGCTTTTGCATCAATATCTCTCACCAGTTACTCATTTTGTGGTTCTTGTTATATATGGTTGTCTGACTCTTCTACGCTTCTCAATTTTTTTTTTTTTAAAAGGCTCCTTACTGTCTGCTTAAAGAACCTTCACTAGTGGTACCAAGTCTTGTAGTTTCATGTAGAAGATTGATTTTGAGTACCATGTGGCAATCACGTGAAATTGAATTTGAGCAAATACTTTTATCAAAAATAAGGTTCGAGTGGCTTTTTGTTTTTTGGTTGTTTGTTGTTTTTTCTTTTGAAGCTGGTTTACATCTTTCGATTTTGTTTTTGTTTCGATGCCTTGTTAAAATTTATGATTTAGAATTTTAACTAATGAGAACATTTTGCCATTATGGTCATTAAACTTGCGATTAAGATGGATATATATATATATATATATATATAAATAATATGTCAGATCGATATATATAATATGTCTGGATCCAAGTAAAAAGATTTTGCTATCATGGTGGCAGTGGAGATGGGTAAACGCTACTTTCCTCATTGCTCTGAAGTGCTGGACAATTTCATGGAGGATGATCTGCCGGAAATGCTTTATCTTGAGAAGGGAACTACAGAGGAGCAGAACATCAAAAGGATGAGATTTATGGAGCTTAAGGATGATGTCCAGAAAGCATTCAACAAGGACAAGGCTGAGATTGACCGCATCGGCTTGTCCTCCTCCTCGTCCTCATCTTCTCTAAAAGATGGTGTAAAGCAAAAGGCCAGAAAGTTATAATAAGGCTTGTAAATTTTGACTCTGACTAGCGAATAAGGTTACCGTCAAGAGCCTCTAAGTGTAGGCTTTTCTCTGTATAATCATACATAGCAAAGAAGCAAGTTCGCTTTTATATAACCACTTTTCACAAATTAGCAGTGTTCCAAGATCTTCTGCAAATGATTGATTCCCCGACACTTAGCCCCTCTGGTAAATGAAAAATACCATGATTCTTTCAAGCTTAATTCCGGCCTATTGGTTTGCATGTTGAATTTTATGTCAGAATATAAAATGATGATGAACTGACGATGCAAACTTGTACAAGCAGGTTTTAAGAGATCCGAATCCCGTTTCTAAGACCTAGATTGCACTGGGAAAATAATTTTCGACCATATCAGAACAGGCGAGTTTTAGGTGGAAGTTTTAGTAGTTATGACTGTTTCTTTCAAGTAAGTTGACCCTTTTGAGTTTGACGAATTAACTCGCCGAATTTTAACACATTAAACAATTATCTTTTATTGGAAGAGCAATAACTATTGGGAAATTTGAAACAAGCAGGCCGAACATTAACACAAAATTCAGATTTTTTTTTTTTTTAATGTGCACAGAGAACAAGATATCCTCGTGAAATTAGCACATAACCGTTAAAAAGCACGTAACTTATAACTAGTATAATCTTGGGGAAAAAAAAAAAAAAAAGGCCTTCCTACTGATAAATTCTGCTTCGTTATTGCTAATAGTTGTGGCAAGACCTACCGGGCCACACTTCATCCCTCATTGTTGAGTTCCTTTTTTTGCGTATGTTTGTGAATTTTTTTTTTTTAATATTCCAATAAGAACCCGCCACTGGTAGTAGCCTGGTATACCATGATATCACATCATAGGAGTAAATATTGTATTGGGATATAAATATCCTCTATTTTAAGTTAATTCAAAACCTATACTTTTAGTTTTTAATCTCATTAAATATATACCTTTATATTAGATTTAACACAAAGTTATGTATTAAATCTAATCTGAAGGCATAAATTTAATAGAATTTAAAATTGAAGGTATAGTATTTACATAAACTTAAAATACAAAATAAAAAAAAAAAAAAAGTAAATAACCCTTTTGCATTTGTTATCATGGTAGTTTTTGTAAGGCGCAAAAAAGTAATACAGCCATAACAGTAATTGTCGAACAGAAGAATGGTCAGGTCAACAACAGCACAAGGCCACTAAACGAGTAATGCTGACCAAACTATTTAAGGCATAGCCTTGCAGCTTTTTCCTACTTATTCACAGGGTCCTAATAGCAAAACTGCAAAAAAAAAAAAGAAAAAAAGAAAAAAAAGGTGCGCGTTTTTGTGTTTGTGCGACATCAAAAGAAAAAATTGTGTTTTAATAACATCAATTTTTAGATCTTAACAATTAAGAAACAAAATGTAATATTATGTCAACAGACGGTCAGCAATGCCAAGTAGTATGAAAGTGAAATTCTGAAAGCAGCCTTGCAAATTCTAAGAATTAACCTCGATGAAGTTTCAACTCTAAACAGGAGTTGGATACCAGAATACTCGAGTGGTTTAGATCCGAACGCTGGAGTGGTCACATCTTGTTGATGCCGTTAGCATAAGCAGTCTTTCTCGGATGAGGTTGATTGTTCAGAATCTCGGAAATAAACTTCATCAAAGAGCATAGCCCACCCAAGAAGTTATGATCAATAACACCTTGGCCGTCCAAAACATACGCAAAGTCAACCAATTTAATTATAGCACATGGGCTTTCCCCATTTAGAATTGGCTCCTCATATACCATTAAAACCGAACAAGAATGAAAATGGTATATCGTTTGATCTTCAAACCACAACTTAAGCTTCAACAATTGCGCCAAGATCCCAGTAGACCCACCATAAACGGCAGCTGCACAAGCACAATCTGGTTCAGTGCCAAAATCATCAAAAGAATTAGAAGAAACAAACTTCCTAAGAACTAGCCTAACATCATCGGCAGTAAACCCAAGAACACGTTTCTTGTCGGGCTTCCAATAACCAGATTGTTCGCTTCCATAGATCTGCAGTCCAGATATCCTAAACCCCAGTGGCAAGCTTGTTGTTTGTCTATCCTTCACAAGACACTTGGTGATGTAATCTTCAGAAGCTTGTGGATACCATGTTCTAGAACCAATCTTAACGTCCATTATAGACGGATTGGAACGACTTGCCATGATATCTTCCAAGACAAGATGGAGGCGGAGACTGGATCAATCTAATGCCTCTATAAGTTGAGTGCCATAATAGACGGGGAAAATTTTGCGAATGCGATATGGTATTTCTGTGTTGGAGGAGAACTGCGTATAGAATGCCACCTCCTTGGACCCACGTTCATCTCCTTGGAGAGGCTTGTAGAAGCGCCAGGAATCGTCTATGAGAGGACCAAGCACTCCTTGAGAGGCTCGGTGACCAGCAACCTGATGATCCGGTACCTTGAACATGGTCTGGAGAACAAGAAGCATCGCAACAAAGTCAATGTATATGCTTTTCAATCAAATTTAAAAAACTTCCAAATTTCCCTTGCGGGAAAAAGGGGGAAAAAGTGAAAAATCCTTTTAGTTGTAAGCAGCCAAAAATCACCAGAGCAATTTTCAACAATCAAACAAATTCCAAAAACATCAATCAATTATCCAAAAAAATCCACAATAAAAAGAATTACATAAACTGATTTCTAATTTTATAAATTGAACTTCAAATAAAAATTTTCAAGCACAAAGCTTAATTATTCTGTAAAAACCCAACTTCAACTTCGAACAAAAATTGAAGCCTTTTCATTCTTTTGTCACTCTACTGGTCTCTATTTTATTATAACATAAACGTTTCACATAGTCCTCCTCAATGACAACCACAAGCCTCGGTTTTTTAACCAAAAAAAATTTAAAGAATTCAAACAAAAATTACAAGCAGAAAAGCAACGATGGAGATAGAGAAGCTTGGCTTACAGGGGTTGAAATCGGCGGAAAGACTGGAAAATGCTCGGAGAATCGAACAGGGGAGATTTTTTTTTTTTTTTTTTTTTTTTTGAAATGAGTTGGAAGGAACTCTTTTAGAAGGGTGGCGAGAATCAGTGGTTAGAACCACTTTTATTGTAGTATATGAGAGTTTTACACTGTAGCAATTTTTTTTGTTCTTATTATAGCATGTAAGAGCTTTATACTGTTCATAATTGAATTTGTGATGGGAACCGTGGTTTCCATTACTATGTCAAACAGGGGTAGGTTTTTATTGAATCATTGGGTCTGTTTGGAAAATAGATTAGAATTAGTGATTTGTTTTGAGTTAGTGTGATTTGAGTTAGAATTTGAGTTAGTGATTTGAATTGTTATTTGAATTCGTGTTTGGATATGCATTTAGGTTTTAATCTAAGTATGAAATAAAATTGAAATTTGTGTTTGAAAAGGTAATAAAAATAGTTTTTAATTTATTAACAAATCTAATAAAATCTCTCAATTTGATATCAAATGAAGAAATTATGATTTTTTTTCTCAAATATAAGAGATAGAATTTTAGTTTTTACTATGGCAAAAATATTTGAGAGAATGAAAACTCTGAAAACTTAGATTTTTAATACTCAAAGGATTTAAATTTTTAAAAAAATAAATACATATTTAAAAGATTTTTGATATTTAAATCTAATTTTGAGTCTATTAAATCTAAATAATACTTAAAATAAACGTCCCCTTAAACTAAATTAAAACAAGAAGATCCTATCGTATAAGCATAACCTGTTTCAATTTTTTATTTTTATTATTTTTTTTTAGGGAAAAGCAAGTACAAAACGAGTATACTTTTAGAAGCTGCGTACTTTTTAGTTATTATTTGAAAATGGTCTTTTTTTGCTACTGTTACATTGTACTTTTTGTTTTTGTCTGCTTTATTTTTTTTCCTTTTTAATCCACAACTTCTTTTTTGTTTCTTTTTTAATTTTTTTTTACATTTCTGTTTTATTTGGTTTTTTAAGGTTTTTATCATTTTAATATTTTTTATTCTAAAGAAGCATCATATTGGTATTTTATTGTTTAGAAAATCAAAATAATACCATGTTGTTTTTAAAAATATCATTTTAATATTTTGAGTCTTATATTATGAAGTAAAATTTTCAACTTACCCTTTTATTAATAAACCTAAAATTATTTTGTGAAAATTATAAAAGAAAATAAATCCAAATAATACCAAAAAATAAATAAGTCCATATATATATTTTTCTTTGATGAGTTTTGTTTAATCTTTTATTTTAATTTTCTATTATAGTTTTACAAAATTAATTTAAGATTCATTATAAAAGGATAAAAAGGAAATTTCATGTTAAAAACACAAACTCATGGTATTAAAATAAATTTTTGAAAACTAAAAGGTACCATTTTAATATTTTCTAAACAGTATAGTATCAATGTGATGTTTCTTAAAACACAAGATACCAAAACGATGATATCTTTTTTTTTTTTTTAATTTTGGAACATAGCTTAAACCAAGAGTAAAATACTGTAACAATTCAAAATTTTGTTAAAAAATATTATAATAAAGTTGGTTTAAACTAAAACTTTTAGGTTTAAACCATGTTTGTAATTGGGCTTTCATTTACAAGGTCAATTAGCGAAGCACCACTTCTATGGCATTATTTTTCAATTTTACAATTTTTATGTGAAAACTTGAAATACACCAATTGTAAAAGCATATGACTACATAATTGACCATAAATATTTTATATTAGGACAAGACAAACGTGTTATCTAAGAGTATTTTAGCCTTTTAAACTAAGAGAAGTGGTACGAATCAAAGAATAAAAAATAAGCTGTAAAACATTTTTGTGATTATAAAAAAAGCGATATTCCACATAATTTACTTTCATTTACAGCAATGACAGGCTTAACAAACATAGAAGAAAAGAAATTGGAGGATAAATTTTATAG
>CAMOHE010027298.1:0-15513 GCA_946598075.1 Artocarpus hirsutus
TGGAGGAAAAATGAACGAGATTTCGGAATCCGCAATTCCATTCCCACACCGAGCTGGAAACCTCTTCAACATCCAATACTTAGTGCATTGGCCAAAAGAAGAGAATACTACTGCGTCCAAGAATCATATGAATTGGATAAGAAGACTTTATAACTACATGACTCCGTACGTGTCGAAAAATCCGAGAGCTATAAATCCTAATTTTAGAGACCTTGATATTGGGATGAATAACAAGGAGGGGAAGACCAATATTACTCAAGCAAGCATTTGGGGTACCAAGTATTTCAAGAATAATTTCTATAGGTTGATTTATGTAAAGACTATGGTTGATGCAACTAATTTCTTCACATACGAACAAAGCATTCCACCAATAAAAATGTAATAAGAGAACTCTCTAGCCTTAAATTAAAATTATTGTCATCTGTGTTCTTATTTTGTCTTTTTTAAATAAAGGTCTTTTGCGACCGCATAATATGTATGTTCAAAGTTTACCAATGCAAATGAAACCCCTTTTTCATGCTTTAGAAATTTCCTAATAGGAATTGTAGATTGCGTAGAGTGCTTACTTAGTTTATCATAGTTTAGTTTGAAAAAAAATAACCAATATTAAGCCACGGTCACATTTTAACACCAATATTGCATAGATTTCTATCTCCTGCTAGCATTACTGTTACACCCCGAAGTGTGGCTAGTTACGTGATGGATTAATTAAGTTAATTAAATCAAATTTTTTATTAAAATTACCAATTAAATGGTTTGGGTTATTTTGAAAAATGTGATAATTTAAAAACATTCTAAAACTTTTATCATTATTTTGAAACAGTAAAACATAAAATAAAATATTAAAAATAATTAAACATAAGCCGGCCCACTGGACCCACATTAGTGCACACGCTTGATATCGATAATAAAATAATACATCCTAGTCCAATAAAAAAGGTAGATATTAAAATTATACATGCCTTGAATTAAATAAAGCAATAACCTAAACAGAATTCTTACAACTCATGAGTTTGCCCTGTTGTTTTCCAATCAGTCCTAAGTTGCAATCCACCGAAGGGAAAGATTTTAAAAAAAGATAAAAAAATATAAGCGAAAGGCTCAGTAGGATTAAATTTTAAAAACACATAATTTGAATGTAGAATATATCATTCGTGAAAATATTTAGAAAACAAAATTAAATAAATATATTCATCTAAATTATTCTTATTGAAATCAGTTTGTCCAAAAATAATCTTATTGTCCTTCTTCGACAAACCATAAGTATCACCATCGTAGCGGCCCAGTTGGATTTCAGGACCTATTCCCAAGGTCGCACTCTACACAACCTAATCTTTGATTATAACATCATGCCCTTATGTATATTTATTATTATTTAAATCCTATGTTACCGAGTATTCTCAATTACGTTTATTATTCGATTCATTATGATTATTCGATTCTTGATGAATAATGAAAATTGTTAAGAAGTTTATCTAAATCGTTCCTTGAAATCTGTTTTAAAATAAATCATTTTGTAGAAAACACTTTGAAGGAAATTATTTTGACAGGGATCATTTGAAAGAAATCATTGTGTGACCAAAAGTCCTTTCTTGAAGACATTTAAAACATTTTGTCAATTATGGAAAACATTTTGAAAGAATCATTGAGGCCAAAATCATTAAAAACCTGCCTACCAAAAAAAGGATAGAAGTCCTACCTCGATATCCTACATCACGACTCAGCACCGTAGTTTTGACCTGTTATACGTTAGCTCTATGAAACCATGAATGGCCTTAAATGTAAACTAAGTTCATCAGTATCTAGTTTAAGATATGCTACACCATTAAGCTATTTCATGGTGTCCTAGTATGCTATTTATATCCGTAAAATCATACTATAAAGTTTAAATTCTCAATCTAGGTTTAAAACAGTGAAAGCGGGTGTAAAACAATCATTTTTCCTATAGCTGGTCAGCCTGTCGAATTCCTTGGTCGGGCCTGCCGAATTATACAATTCGGCCTAGTGGCCAGGCAAGACCGACCTACCAAACTTCCCTAGGTTTAGCCTACCGATAATATGAATCTGGCATGCCAAATGTAAGAGTCTGCCCTACCAATGTTCAAGATCGGCCAGCCGAACTAGAAAAATTTAGGGGCCAGAGACTTCAAGTCTTAACCTCCCCAATATCAAAATCTCAACTAAACATGTTTTCTCAACTCTCAAGCATGGGTAATGTTCATAAATGATAGAAAATATAATAGAACACATTTAAATTAATTCAAACAAGTTTTACATAGAAAATTTCAAAGAAATCTAAAAATGGAGAAAAAGGAAAATGTGATTCAATCTATTTTTCATGAAATCAAGCCTAGATTCAAGTTGTTTTGAGTTCTGTTAACTTAGATTTAAGGTTTCCTAAGCTATAGAAACTCGGATTACAACATTTTAAAGAAATTAAAAATTTTGAAATTTTGAAAAATAACAAACTAACCTCGAATCCAAGCTTGAAATCAAGTTAATGGAGGCTCAATCTTGCTTCTTAGCTTCCAATCCAGCTAAAGATCTAAGCTTGAGCTCAATTTTAAAGCAAAATGTGAGAGGGAGAGAGAGGGTGACAAGCAGAGAAAGAGAAAAGAGAGAGAGAGTGTGAGAGAGCAAGTGAAGGAAGGAGACGGAGAGGAAATAAATAGAGGAAGAGAGTGGTTTTTAGCAAAATGAAAATCATGTTCCAACACATAGTTTTCTAGAAAGAGACATACTAAACATTTGACAAATTTGTTTTGTTCCAAAGATTCAAAAGAACAATTGAAATGATAAAGAATGATTAAAAATGATTAAAACTAATACTAATTTTGAAAATATTACAAAATAGTTAAATGAAGATCAAACTTGCATTATGGCACACTAATTCACCATTTTCCCATTAATCACACTGAATTAAAAATCAGGGTGTTATAACTCTCCACCTTTAAAAGAAATTTCATCCTCGAAATTGGAATCTAACCCAGAAACAAAATAGATGCGGATATAGCTCCTGCATAGTTGATCCTAATTCCTAGGTTGCCTCATTAGCCCTGTGGTGCTGTCACACCACTTCCATTAATGGAACTTCAAAGCATCACAGATCTACCACTTATCGATCGATAATCTAAATCAGCACTTCTTCATAGATTACGTCTTCCTAAATTTGCATCTCATGAATTAAGACAACCTTACTTGGCCCAGGCGGATATTTCAAAGCATCAACACACACATGAAATACATCTTGAATATGAGGGTTCGAGAGGAAGATCAAGGCAATAAGTGATCACTTCAACATGTTAAGAAATCTCGAATGATCCAACACTCCTCAGTGTAATCCCCGTTCACACCAAAACGCAAAACCTACCTACGCGACGAAACCTTTAAGGAAACAAAATCCCCTATCTTGAGTTCTGGAGGTTGATGTCATCTATCTGCAAAACTCTTCCACCTACTCTGAGCAGCTTTCAACCGATCATAAATCACAGTAACCTTTTGATTGCTTTCATAGGTTTCTTCAAGTCCCATAAAGATCTTATCTTTTGGTTCAGCCCAAATCACTAATGATCAACATGACTGTCCATATGGTGCTTTGAACGGTGCCATCCTGATGCTTACTTGTTAATTGTCGTTGTACGCAACTCTGCCATATGCAAATATCTCTTCCAATTCCTGCCAAAATCCAATACACATGAATGTAATGTATCCCTAAGAACCTAAATAACTCAGCCTATTGGTCTGAGGATGAAAAGCCACATTGAAATCCAAGTCTGTGTTTAATGCTTCTTGAAAACTCCTTCCAAGAACTCGTCTTGAAATACGATGACCTAAGGGTAGGAAATAAAATGCACCAATTTCGTCAACGTACCAACTATGATCCAAATCACATCGTGCCTTTGTTCCGTTTTTGGCAACCCGATGAGGAAATCCATTGTGACAAGCTCTCGTTTCCATCCTAGAATGGGAAGCGGCTAAAGTTGATCAACGGGTTCTTAATGCTTAGCTACTACCTGGAGACAAGCCACGCACTTGACCACACACTTCTGAACACCTTTCTTCATACTTCTTCACTATTTATGCCCCTATAGATCACGATATATTTTCGTGCTTCCTGGTTGAATAATGATTTGAGACTTGAGAGCTTCGTCCATCAAAGCCTTCGCCACTCCCTCAATCATAAATACTACCAGATGACTATTGAGAATGCAATGACCCATCTGTAAGAATCCTTCATTCTTCAAACTACTCCTAATTTTGTATCCAGGTCCACATTCCCTAAAGATGCTAGTCTCGTCATTGATTCTGCTTCATCATTTGGTCAAACGCTGGTGTCGATCCCATACGTTATGTCGATACTTGGTCCAAGTCTTCATGGTGCTGTAGCCCATGTTCACTAATGGCAGCATCTCTACTCCAATGCTCTGATGCCAGATATGCATGGATCCTTGAATACTTCCTGCTGAGTGCATCTATAACCATGTTGGTCTTACCTGAATGATACTACAACGAGAAATCCTAGTCCTCCATATATTTCATTTATCTCCGTTGCCTCAAATTCGAATTCCTTAAGTGAATAAATATCTTAAGCTCTTGTGACCTAAGAAAACCTAAAATATTGCCCCTATTCAATTAGTGTCTCCAAATCTCTGAAACGTGAATCACTGTGGTGAGCTCTAAATTATGTGTAGAGTAGTCTTGCTCACAAGCAAGGTCTTGACTGTCACAATCCACAAGCCACAACTCATCCACGCTGCATCAACATACATCCAAGTGCTCGTCCTACTGCATTAGTGTAGGCCTCGTAAAGCTCGTCACTACTCTATATAGCCAATATAGGAATAGTAGTCCATCTATTCTTTAACTCTTGGAAAGCATAGTCATATTCTCCATCTTATCCAAACCTGACACTTTTCCTAATTAACTATGTCAATAGAACTACTATCTTCGAGAATCTTTTACAAACTTCTTATACTACCCGAAAGGCTGCAAACCTTGGCCACATCTTCTGGTCGTTCCGATCGTATTGTAGTCTCTACCTTAGATTAATCCACTGAGACACCCTATTCAAAGATGATATGCCTAGAAATTTATCCTCTTTGGCATGCAACTGGTGCTTTCTAGATCGCAAATCTGTCCTCGAGAAATTTCAAGAACCTCCTAACCATCCAGACAACCCATCGACCTAAGCAGCGGATACTTATTCTTCACGATGACCTGATTCAACTGTTAATGATCAATACATAACCTGAGCACACCATCATATCTCTTGGCGAATGAAACTAGCACCTCCCATGTTACCCTGAATGTATCCTTTATCCACAAGTTCCCAAGGCCATTTCTTCACTTCTTTCATTTCTGTTGGTGCCAATCAATGCAATGCTACATAAATCAAAGCAGTTCCCAAGTATGACTCGATACAAACTCAATCTTTCGATGTGATGCTGATCTAGATAACTCGTTAGGAAGACACCATTGAATTATCAACCATCGATGCTGCTGCATTTCTTCCTGCGGCATTAGATTCCTCTTCTAGATCTAAAAGAAGTATATATATACATATATATATATATAGCATGTTAGGTTTCCTCATACACCTAGACATATTTTTGTGAGTCGCTTACTCATTACTCGATCATTACCACCTTGGTAAACGATTACCATCCCCCTATTAATTACTAAAGTTACCTCTCTAATGTGACAATCTATAGTTGCATTTTACTTGGATAGCCTGTCCATCCCTAAGATCAATTATAAGTACTCATGGGGATCATAATTAAAGTACTTCCCATAGTCTCATCTCTAATCTTTATCTTACAAGATTTATATATATATGAAATTACACACACACCTACCCCAGGGTGAGGTATTTACCAAGGGTTCATCAAATTCCTCTATTCCTAATTTTAAGGCTTGCATAAATGGACTCGAATTGAGAGGATAAATGGCACCAATATCAAAGAGAACCAAAACTAAAGACAAAGAAACTGGAACCATACCGTCGACTCTCACGTTGCTGGTCTGTGCACCTAGACTTCCTAAATTCATGGTGTGAACTTGAACTGGAACCTTTCCTTTTTCCTTTGCTAGTGCTGCTACATCCTAGGTTCATCGACCGATATCGCTACAAAGAAAACTAATGAAGCTAAAACTAAGAAAGTTGTTGAGGTGGAGGTAAGAACTGAGGTTGAGGCTGACGGCTTACACTCTCATCAGTCTAAGATCCTTGTCGAGAATTTCTTATTGGGCAGTTCCTCCCGATTCGTCCCAACTGTTGGCAAAGATGGCAAGGGTTGCTTCGTCTACTGTTGGATGATCTGCTACTTCCACTGCTACACTACCATGCCGATTGTTTACCTAAGCTTGGTGATCGCTACCTCTCCTATTGCTTTGTTGGGGTCCTCCTAATATTCTCGCCTTGTCCTTGCAGTAGAGAGTGTAATCTCTTCCTAACGATAAGGCTAATGACTCTAACTTTCCCAAACTCTGAAGTCGCAAGGCCACCAGTTGCCATCAAATGGATATCTTAAACCCTTATTGGAACTTGATACACCTTTCATGTTTAGAATCCATAGCGAATGGAGCAAAATTGGCCAACTCGTCGAACTTTACCTCGTATTTCCAAACCGTCTTGTTACTCATTCCAATTGGTAGAATTTGGTGATCTTTCGATCTTTGCATCACTGCAAAAATAACGCTCACAGATCAATTCCTTGACTCTTTTCCCGTCGATATTCCTATCATTCTCCAGATACTTTGCTTACTCCCACTAGGTGTTAGCACTGCTTGCTAACTTATAAGTTGTGAATTCCACTAAATGTACCACTAAGTCTAACTGATATTCAGCCATCTACGGACCCCCATTTCCATCGAAAGCTAGGACAGACATACACCAAAGCTCCCTAAAGCGCACATGTTGGCCACTTGCCTTAGAACTACCATGTCTAGCCTTACTATGCTTCCCTCATTCGTAGAATTTGCATCAGCCATAGTTGGATGACACCCAGGTGCCATTCTCTCGGTTTCTAGAAACAAAATTGGACTGCTAAAGGCTTTTTATTGTCATACCTATGTGTGCACAATTCATAAGGTTCATAACCTTGAGCTCTGATACCATTTTGTCATGCTTCGAAGTATGGGTAGTGATATAGTGGATTAATTAAGTTAATTAAACTAAATTTTTTATTAAAATCACCAATTAAGTGGTTTGGGTTATTTTGAAAAAGGTGATAATTTAAAAACATTCTAAACTTTTATCGTTATTTTGAAACAATACAACATAAAATAAAATATTAAAGATAATTAAACATAAGCCCGCCCATCGAACCTACATTAGTGCACACATGGTATCGACAATAAAATAATACATCCTAGTCCAATAAGAAAGGTAGATATTTAAATTATACATGCCTTGAATTAAATAAAGCAATAACCTAAATAGAATTCGTACAACTCACATGTTTGCCTTGTTGCTTCCCAGTCGGTCCTAAGTTGTAATCCACCTAGGGAAAAGGTTTTAAAAATAGATAAAAAAAAATGTGAGTGGAAGGCTCAGTAGGACTAAATTTTGAAAACACATAATTTGAATGTAAATAAATATTTCATCTAAATTATTCTTACCGAAATCAGTTTGTCCAAAAATAATCTTATTGTCCTTCTTGGGCAAACCATAAGTATCACCACCGTAGTGGCCCAACTGAGTTTCGAGACCTACTCTCAAGGTTGCACTCTACATGACCCAATCTCTGATTATGGCATTATGCCCTTATGTGTGTTTATTATTTTTTAAATCCCATGTTACCGAGTATTCTCAATTATGTTCATTATTCGATTCATTATGATCATTCGATTCTTGACGAATAATGAAAATTGTTAAGAAGTTTATCTAAACCGTTCCTTGAAATCCGTTTTAAAAGAAATCATTTTGTAAGAAATCACTTTGAAGGAAATCATTTTGAAAGGGATCATTTTGAAAGAAATCATTGTGTGGCCAAAAGTCCTTTCTTGAAGACATTTAAAACAATTTTGTCAATTATTGAAAACATTTTGAAAGAATCATTTGAGGCCAAAATCATTAAAAACCTAGCTACCAAGAAAAGAGTAGAAGTCCTACCTCGATATCTTGTATCGTGACTCAGCACCACAGTCCCGACTTGCTATACGTTAGCTCCACGGAACCATGAATGACCTTAAATGTAGTCTAAGCTCATCAGTATCTAGTTTAAGATATACTACACTATTAAGCTATCTTATAGTGTCTTAGTGTGCTATTTATGTCCGTAAAATCATACTATAAAGTTTAAATTCTCAATCTAGGTTTAAAATAGTAAAAGCGGGTGTAAAATAAGCATTTTTTCTATGGTCGGCCAGCCTGTCGAATTCCCTAGTCCGGCCTACCAAACTTCGACCAAGCAGGACTAGCCTACCGAACTTCCCCAAGTTCAGCCTGCCGATAATATGAATCTAGCATGCCAAACTTATAAATCTAGCTTGTCGATGTTCAAGATCGGCCTACCGAACTAGAAAAATCTAGAGACCCGAGACTTCGAGTCCTGACCTCCTCGATATCAAAATCTCAATCTAAACCTGTTTTCTTAATTCTCAAGCCTAGGTAATGTTCATAAATGATAGAAAACATAATAGAATACATTTAAATGAATTTAAACAAGTTTTACATAGAAAATTTTAAAGGAATCCGAAAATGGAGAAAAAGGAAAAAATGTGATTCAATCTATTTTTTATAAAATAAAGCCTTGATTCGAGTTGTTTTGAGTTCCATTAATTTAGATTAAGGGTTTGCTAAGCTATAGAAACTCAGATTACGACATTTTAATGAAACTGAAAATTTTGAAAATTTAAAAATAACAAACTGACCTCGAATTCAAGCTTGAAATCAAGTTAATGGAGACTCAATCTTGCTTCTTAGCTTCCAATCCAGCTAAGATCTAAGCTTGAGCTCAATTCTGAAGCAAAATGTGAGAGGGAAAGAGAAAGGGTGGCTGGCAGAGAGAGAGAAGAGAGGGAGAGAGTGTGAGAGAGAGTGAGTGAGGGAAGGAGAGGGAGAGGAAATAAATAGAGAAAGAGAAGTGAACACCATGTTTCAGCATATGGTTTTCCAAGAAGAGACATATTGAACATTTGACAAATTTGTTTTGTTTCAAAGATTCAAAATAACAATTGAAATAATAAAGAGTGATTAAAAATGATTAAAACTAATACTAATTTTGAAAATATTACAAAATAGTCAAATAAAGTTCAAACTTGCATTATGGCATATTAATTTACCATTTTTCCACTAATCACACTGAATTAAAAATCAGGGTGTTACAATTACATGAATATTTCTTGTCCCCTTAGCAGAATGTTGTTCTCTCCTTAGCATTACTTGCATATTTTCTCCTCTTTAATTGCAAGACACAATTGACAAGCGGATAAAACTGAAACTCTTTCACAGATCTAGATTAAGTTTCACGTATTAAAATCAGGGACTACAGTAGGTTTTGTCATAAAGTTCTGTGAACAAAAGGTGCACGTCCTAACGCACCACAGAGAGAACTATGCAACTTAGTCATTGTAATGTCTTATGATCATTTTTTTTTTCCTTGTTTTCTTCCGTAGAATTTAATATTTTAAGGAACAACCTGCACAATTGACTTTTCACATCGTGAAAATTTTTTAATACATGAAATCCTTCTTTACTGATTCCCTTTTCTGATTACCTGTTACGTTTCTTCTCCTCCGCTGATCACCGAATCTCCCCTTTACCTTTCCTTCTAACGTGTATTCAATTCTTCTCTCTTTGCAAGATATATTTCAGGTAGTCACAGTACTGCTTTTGATCTTCAACTTTTTTTCTCTTTTATTTGATTTGTTGTAGTGTACAGTGATGCGGAAGGTTTGAAAAACGACACTTATGTACTAGCAACTATATATGAGTTTTTTAAAGTCCTGTTTAAAACAGTTTTTAGAATTAATTTTTATTTTTCACATAAAATTTAACCAATATTGATACTTTTGTAAATATTTTCGTGAAGCCTAAACCAATATTTTTCTGAATAAAGATTTTTTTAATCCTTGGTGAAGGCCGAAGCCTTGTTTTGCTACTCTATGCTTTTGTTTGGAACATTAGTTAGAACTGATGAGTTAATATTGACTAAAACCAATAAAATGAGTTTGAACTATGATTTTTTATTGTAACGAATGTTTAAAAGTTTGTTAAAATGTTGGTTTGAACTAAAATAGTTGAAACCATAGTTTGAAGTTTGAACAAAAAATATGAGTTTGAATTATAACTTATAGTTTGAAGTAATGTTTGATATGTTTGAACCAAAAATATATATTTAAACAAAAAATTAATATTGACTGGGATTGAAACTCTCAATTTCAATTAATTAGACTTAACATCATTTGTAATTGATATAAACCAAATCTAAGTTTAAGTTTTTATTTAAAACATAGGGTCTAACTTATGTTTTAAAAAGAGGCCACATCTTTTTATTTGTTTCTTTCCATTGTCTCTTTATTAATTTTTTTTGCTTTTACGAATTTCGATAAATGATGACAAGCCAGCCCTACATGATGAACAAAAATACATATTGATTATTTTTATTTGTTAGCCCTACACGATGAAAAGATGCAGCCCTACACGAGGCTACATCTTTTTATTTGTTTCTTCACATTGTCTCTTTATTTATGTATTTTTTTATTGTTTTTCCGAATTTCGACAAATGATGACAAACAAGCCCAACACGATGAACAAAAGTACATATTATTGATTAACTTTTGTTGTGCTTCCATATTTGGTGAAACGCATAAAGAGAACTCGGTGAAGAAAAGAAACATAAAGATTCATGAGATATAGACAATAATATTATCTTAAGATATAAAACAAGATTGGTGAATTGATAGCCGACACAAAGTAAATTTGGCTGTTCTTGATCATCTTCGTCTTCTCTTCTTCTTTTTCTGTCGTTACTTGTAGAAATCTGTGAGGGATGACAATAAAATATATAAAAATCCTATCATTCACGAAACCATGTATGCCTTTCAAGATTACAAAAAATAAAGCTAAGCACATGCAATGTATGTGCTAGGAAATACAAAGTAAAGTTACGAGAAGAAGATTAGCAACTAAAAACAAGAGCCAAAAATACATAAGCTTGTATAATACTCATTGATTAAGGAAACCTTTGTTTTTTTCCCCTTCTTTGTCTTCAGTGATTGTCTATTGGTGTATGATGTAATTTGTAAAAGAAAAGAAAATAGATAGTTACGATGGAAACCATGAAAGGGAATGACGAATGACATACCTTTTGTTTTTATTTTTTTGTTCTTATTATGTTTTCTCTTGCTTTTGATTAATAAAAGCTCTTATATTATATGTATTAAAAAAAAAAAAAAAAGAATAACATAGAAGAAGAAATGGATTTGGTATACACTCTACTGTGGTCGAGGTGGGTACCCTGTGTTTAATTCTCTTTTTTCTTTTCTTTTCTTTTCTTTTCCTTTCATTTTCTCTAATGATTAAGGCTCTTTATGGATTAGATTAATATGGAACACTTCTGGGTTTTGTCAAGAAGTAAATTTCTTAAATTTTGCTGTTTTGGGTCTATAATTGTAATGACCGAAAAAATCCAAAAATTAATAAGTATAATTAATTAAGGATTTTTTTCCATAATTACTCAACTAAGTGTCTAAAGAAGTATAAGTATTTAGAATTTATTAACACGCAAATTTAAAGGTCTTAATAGTTACAAAGCCTTAGAAATAAATAATATTATGAATGCACAAATTTATATGTTTTACGTATGAGACATGTAACAATATCATGTCATGATAGTACATTAAAATGATTATTTAATGTGCTAAGCTAAAAGTATATGATGTCATGCGGTATAGATAAAGTTATGGAAATGAATCCACGACAGTGGGAAATATTGATAAAGCAATGACACAGCAAGAGTACAGTTATGTGTATAGGAATTACAAATTTACGGATCAAGAATTTGATTAACTCGACCATGACACAGTATATGGTGTTTATAAATACTTGAAATGTGGAAAAAAAAAAGAGAAAAAAAAAAGAGAGAAAATCCCATTAAAAAATCAACACTTTCTCTCTCTACATTTTATCTCTCTCTCCTCAAATCTCGGTCAAGATTTCAGCGTCCATTTTCGACATCTCCTGCACTAACAGAAAGCTCTCGTTGAGCTGAGTCTAACGGTGCACCGTGCTGCCCGCAACACAGCCGAAGGAAGCCACACGTGCCGCTCAAAGTGGCAGAGAAACCTAAATTTTTCAATGAGATATCTTTGCAGTCTGACATCGAATCAATGTGATTCTTGTTCCTACGCAACCACAATGATGAGAAGAACAAAACCCATCATGATTGCACCTCAACAGTCGACAGATTGCTCTGCCCATCTACCACCATCGTGCACCACCGTGGTGATCTCGAAACCATCGTCCCACGAGATGTTAAGGAACCCAACCATGGAGGAAACACTCAGAGGAGGATGAGTAGCAAAACCCCTCATCCAATTTCAAGCTATAATCGTCGGAGCACCGCCACCTAAGCCACCATTTTTGGCCAAGATTGTGGAGCCCGACCTGCTATGTTAGAGGCAAAATTAGGTGAAATTGACATCATCAATCAACTCAGAAGGGTTGAATTAGGGGGGGTAAGCCCAAGCCCAGCTGCTAACGGAGTCTGGTCAATGCCGTTCAAAGTCTGCCAACAGCCGATCAATGGTGACTTTGGGATTTTGTGATTTAGACCTCCGATCAAAGATACAAGACCGCCTCCCGACTCATTTCGATTCTCTAAACGTGATGGTGACCTCCGTTTGAGCTAATTTGACTATGTTGAAATTCATTTGGTACCAACTGCACGTGGATCGAGACGACTCAACTGCAGCAACAGAGTTCAAAATGACGTGTCCAGCAATGTATGATCTTCATGAAGCATTCCTAGCCATTCATGGTCACTCGAGGAGCACTATAGAGGATGCTTCACATACTGTAAATACAACGAGGTACAATTGACTCACTTAGCTCGGAGTCCAAGTAAGTAGGAATCTCGCCTATAGTATGAATAGTTTTAAAATAAAATGTTTTAAATGTGTTCATAAAAAGTTATGAAAATGCATGAACGGTGAATTGCTACCCTGTGTATGTTATGATGTGCTATTATGTTATGATAACTTGAATTATTATGTTACGATGTGCCATGTCATGTTTTGGTATGATCATGTAAAGTGATGAACGTAGTATGAATTTGAAATATATTTGTAATAATTATGTTTAAAGTATGTTTGCATTTTATTAATGCATAAAGTTTTATGGCTTAAGTTATAAGTTTAAAATTACATTTGTTATGCAATAAGTTTTAGAGTATAAATTATGATTTGCAATTGAGTTTGCATATAATGTGATAGCATTTAATATGCTCACTAAGGTTAAAAAGAAGGTAAAACAAAGATAAAAAGGAAGTGTTGTATTAGCCTCCTCGTTGTGAGGTACTAAAAGTAAAGTTAAAGTTGTGACCTCCTAGATGTGAGGTATACAAATAAAGTTAAAGTAAGACCTCGGTCTTTAATGGTCTCAAGTCTTCCACAAGGGAAGCATCATGTTAAAGATCTCATGATTAGTGAAGCTGATACGAACACTAAAGTTTATAAGATAAGAAAAGTTAAGTAACAAGATAAGTTATGGTTCAAATGATTAAGCTTAAAACTATAACACCCGCCGAATTTCATGTAATGAATGATGTCAAGTTAGTAATGACGTTAAGTAATTTTCTTATTTATTTATGATAATATTGTCATTGACTATTTTATTTTAAGTGTAATGATATGTGACGATCACGTGGAATTGATACGCTCAAAGTGTTCACGTCAATTACATTGTATGTTATGTGATACTTTTTGCAATAATTAATGTTTTGTTAAACTTTGTTGTGTAAAGCAGTTCGGCAGGCCGAAATGACCCTCACAGAACGGCAAGCCGATGAATATAATTGGTAGCCAGACCTCATGCATTCGGCAGGCCGAACTATTCGATCAGCAAGCCGAAGACTGCTGATGAGCAATCAGCAGAAATCATCCAAAATTTGTGATGATGATGATGATATGTGATTGGATATCATTGGATGATTTATTTTGATTGATTGGCATATTTTTGGATTGATTTCTTTAATTTTGGTAAAGAAATATTTGACTTTAGATTGATTGGATGATTTGATATGGTTTCCTATTTTGAAAGCTTGAATATGGTAAGTGAAGCTAAATTAGTTGACCTACCCTTAATTCCCTCCCTTAATCCACATGAAAGCGGCGTTTCTTTTATTTTCCCTGCTACAAATATTGAGAGCCAAATTAAAAAAAAAAAAGAATTCTCTCTCTCTTCCTATATTGTGTATCGTTCTCCCTCTCTTCTTTCTCATAGATTTTCTTTTTCCTCTTCACCATGTACACTTCTCCTTCTTTTCTCCATTGTTTTTTTGCAAAAAATCAAAAGAAATATAGAATTTTCTTTGGGCAAATTCGAAGGAAGTTTGAGAAGATATTGTTTTAAGGTAA
This sequence comes from Artocarpus hirsutus, assembly GCA_946598075.1. Classification (NCBI taxonomy): domain Eukaryota; kingdom Viridiplantae; phylum Streptophyta; class Magnoliopsida; order Rosales; family Moraceae; genus Artocarpus; species Artocarpus hirsutus. The sequence continues at coordinate 14,581 of CAMOHE010027298.1, forward strand.
GAGACTCTTCTCAGCAATTTTGAAATTTTGAACACCCTGTAATCTGACTGCTATATCTTTCTCTAAAAATTTTGTTTTGCTCTACATTTTTAATATGTTATTTATGCATGTGTTATGTGCTAACCCTCAATATTTCACCTCAATTGGATTTTTCTATGCTGAGATATGAATTTTCTTCTCTCTGCCACTCACTGCTGGTTAATGCTGAACGGTAATATTGTATTGTCTCTGTGTTCCGACTCCCATAACTCTGCCTATAAATTTCTATTTGTTCTAAAATTTTAATATGATTTTCATGATATGCTATGTGATGTTTCTCCAAATTTCATGCCATTTGGTGTTATGTAGGCTAAGATATTAAATCTTCATGCTCTACACCTCATAATAAATTGTTGCTGATTGTTTATGTTGCACAAAAACATGATTTTTGTTCAAGGGGCAATGTTCTTTGATTTTTCCAAAATTTGGCAAAAATTACCATGGTTATATTAGGTTGTGAATTGGAAAATTTTGTGGTAATATCATGTGTCTATTGTGAGTTATTAAACTTTCTCCTAACTAGGTTTTTATGGCTATGAACTTGCAAACTTTGGACCTCTTGTTTCTCAAATATTTCTATTGTGTCTAAATGATTTTGTTTGGTCATGGGAATTTTTATAGTAGGGTATTATTATGCATATAGGGTGTCACAATAATTTTGAGGAAAAAATTATTTTCGTAATAGTTTTCTTAAATGCTAGTTTGAAAGGCGTTTGCTGCCCATGTCTATAAAATCAGTTTTATTACCAACTTCAATTGTGTATTTTGACAGACTTTGATTTTTGTTGAAGCCAATTTTTGGATATGTTATAGTTCTATGTGTCTAATATGTGTTAATTTTTGTATATTTTTCTACAGCATGAAAATATGATAAACGGACCTGAGTTTAGAGTC
>CAMOHE010027298.1:15533-36453 GCA_946598075.1 Artocarpus hirsutus
TCACTGCCTAACTATTGCTGGCAGATTTTGTGTCATGAATTTTGTGACTTATTTTAAATATTAAATGGAATTTTTATGGCCAACGAAAAATCATGGTAACATGTTTATGTGTTACTTTGTTCCTGCTAAGTTTGGAGCTTGAAATGTGTGTTAATTATGAGATTAGAGGCTATGAATTCATAAGGGTCAGACAGCATGCGTATAGGCAGTTTTGTTGAAATGTTTTATTTTGATTGATAAAATGTGTTTTGAATTAATGTTTTTTTTAAGAGAAGCATGTATGAGTATGTTACGTGGTATCGAATGATTTCAAGGTCTTATGAAAATAAATGTTAATTATTATTTTAAATGAATGTATAAATTGAACACACTATGGAGTGAGCACATCAAGACTACGGCAACGTCACCTAGAATTCAGTTAAGGTTAAGTAAGCTTATTAAGGTAAGTACATTTTCACCTGCAACATGATATGGATTATGAAAGTATGAAATTATGTTTATGATGATGATTTAATGGTGATTTCATTTTATTTCACATATGAAAGATTTGATGTTCAAAAGTTATGCATGTATGATGATGACATAATTCAAAGTATAAAGTATAAATATATATATATATATATATGTATCACCTAAATAAGTGTTACACACCTAATGTTATGATATATTTATGTTTATGATGTCATGTTTGGTTTGGGATTATCTACCCCTCTCCTTGCATGACGGCGCGCCTATGATGATGATTATGGTGAACACTTGGGCCCTTAAGATAAAATGAATAAAGTTTTTAATATGGTCAATGTTATGAAAGATATGTTCCTTATGAAAATGTGCCTAGAGCACTATTATGATGATAATGATGATGATGTTTATAAAATGTTTTAAGTTGTGAGATATAAATGTACTTACTAGGCATTAGCTTATTCAGTTTTATATCATGTTGTAGATAAGGGTAAGAAGGTTATGGATTAGATGGAGGGCATGGAAAGGCGTGTGAGCTAAGGACGATGAACTGCAAATGGAAGACACCAAAGAAGAAATTTTAAGAATTTATGAACTTGTTTTAAATTAAAATGGATTTTTGACAAACGGTTGGCTTGCCGACCATTACTGGTCGGACTGCCGATGTGTTGATCATCCTATCGATTACGTTATACCAACCTGCCGATGTGTTGTAAAGCCTTGGGCGGTCTGTCGATGGTTGAACATTGGTCTGCCGATCGAGTTCGGCCTGCCGAACTGAGTATGCAGATTTTATTAATGTTTTAAAAAGTAAATTCAAATTACAATGGTATTGGCAAACTATTTAATGGATGTCTATGATCAAGTAATTTATTATAATAGATTAAGTTATTAAATATTGGTAAGTATATATATATTTTAAAAATATATATATATATATAAATTTGTATGCATGGATCTTGAGTATATTTTGCTAAATAAAGTTTTATCATATAGTTTCTTATTAAACTCAAAAGTATTAATGAATGAATGTAACGACATCTCTGACATTCATAAGGAGGCGTTACAGGCTTTGGTGTCAAAGCGAATTTTCGTTTTCAATTCATATCATCACACGTCAGTCTAAGTCCTCCAAGAAAGTATATTTTAAAGTTAAACGTTAAGATGCAAGTATGATGATAAGAATAAGGTTTAGATGTTTAATGTTAATGCTCTAGTACTGAAAACCTGTCTCCTAAATTAGAAGATTATTATTAAGCTCCTAATTTTTTTAGGAAATTAACTATGGACAGCCCCAGAAGAATGTAAACTCATACTCAGACCAACGAAAGGTTGACGATGATGATCGTCGAGCTGCAAAGGCAACTTGAAGAACAAAGAAGGGAGATTGTAGCATTACGAGTCAATGGCCACAACGGTGAATGACGAGGCAATGACGTGCATTCTCCTCCTCCCCAGCCACCAGTCAATGAAGTCCCAGCTCCTGCTGTTGAACCCAAAGCAACCTATCAGGAACCCCTACTAATCCGATGGAAGAGGGTCAAGCCAGTGGATTTTGAATGTTCTAAGGATCCACTGGTCGCACAAGGATAGTTAAAGACAATTGAAGCCACTCTAAGACTCATGGGCTTCATAGATAATGAGAAGGTTCCCTGTGCATCAAACTATCTCACCATGGAGGCTAGGATTTTGGTGGGATGGCATCAAACAGAGCAGGAATGTTGATGAAATGACATAGGCTGACTTCGTTCATGAGTTCAATATGAAGTTCTTCCACATGAATATTACTAGAAAACACTATGATGAATTCAATAACCTTTGCCAAGGAGATATGTTAGTTACAGATATGGTGGCAAAGTTTGATCAGCTAGCTCACCTTTGCCCAGGGATGGTTAATGATGAAAGTGAAAGGATCAGAAGGTTGATCAGAGTCCTTAGGTCAGAGATTGCTGCAATAGTTGATAAGGCTAGTCCACCTAGAAGTCAGAAGCAGGTAGTTTTAAGGGCCTAATGTGTTGAGTTCCACCTGTCAAAGTTAAGAAGGAAACAGCCTCAGTTAGGTCAGCCAGCCAATAATGCAAACAATCAGAACCATCCTCAACACAAAAACAACAGCAACAGCAACAACAACAATAGCCAAAATTGAAGGAATAGCAAGAGGAAGGGCAATCCTTAGAACTAGCAAAACCAGGGCAACAAGAGACATAATGGTGGCCAACCCAACAACAACTATAAGCAATTTCAAACATGCACCAAATGTGGAAGGAATCATCCAGGAGAATGTCGTCAGGGAACTAATCAATGTTTTATCTGTGGGCCAGAAGGTAATTTTGCCAAGAACTGCCCCAACCAAATGAATGCTCAAGCCCACCAGAAAGCTCCTCAAGCCTAGCTCCATCAGATGCAAGTTTCCTTAGAAGGGCCACTGATTAGTGAAGGAAGACTTAAAGCCCCACCTACAAATGCCTGCATTTATGCCATGATGAAAGAACAGGTGGCTGCTGAAGCCTCAAATGTGGTCACAGGTCAGATCTCAAGTCTATCTATTAATGTATATGTCCACTTTGATATAGGTGCTACACATTCTTTTGTATCGTCATCTTTTGCTATGAAGTTAGGGGTTCGTTTAGAGCCCATGAGATAGGGATTCACTACAACACTATCTTTCGGGGAAGTGATGATATCTACACACTGTATACGTATTGTTCCCCTATGGATTTCTAAAAGAAAACTTTTCGTCGACCTCATCATGATCGATATGTATGATTATGATATGATTCTTGGAATAGATTTTTTGAGCAAGTACAATTCTTCCATTGAATGCTAGAAACGAAAGGTGATCTTCCATCTAGAAGGTGAACAAAAGTTCGTGCATGTTGGCAAGTCCAGGAAGAAACCCAGTATGTTTTTGTCCGCCATGAAGCAAGGAAGTTGTTAGCTAGTGGCTGCATGGGCTATCTGGCCAACATAGTAGATAAAAGTAAGGAAGAAAAGACAAGGATTGAAGATGTGGTAGTAGTACGTGAATTTTCAAAAGTGCTTCTAGATGGTCTGTCAAGCTTACCTCCTGATAGATAAGTTGAATTCGAGATTGATTGAGCTCGCTCTAGGCACCGACCTGACTTTAAAGGCACCGTATAGAATGGCCCCAACAGAGTTAAAGGAGTTTCATTCCCAACTAAAAGAACTTCTCGACAAAGGCTTCATTAGGCCGAGTCTGTAACACCCGCTAAATTTTCATGTAATGGATTATGTCATGTTAATAACGACGTTAAGTGTTATATTTATGATAGGTGTTATGATATATGATATAACGGTGCCAACCATTTTATTTTAAGTGTTATGGCAAGAGACGCTTACGTGGAATTGATGTGCTCAAGTGTTCATGTTATTAATGTTATATGTTTAATCATAATTTTATGATAATTTAATGTTTTGAATGATTTTTGGTGTGTTAGGGCAGATCGGAAGGCCGGACCATTTAGTTCGGTAGGCCGAAATGACCTCCTTTGGAATGACAGGCCAATGGTATATCATCAGTAGGCCGGACTTTAGGAATCGGTAGGCAGAAGTGGGACATCGGCAAGCCGATGACGACTGACAAGCAGTCAGCAAAAATCTCTCCAAATTTTGTGATTGGATAACTTATTTTGATTAATTGACATATTTTTGGGATGATTTCTTTAATTTTGGTAAAAAAGCAATTGACTTTGAATTGATTGAATGCATTTGATAAGGTTTCCCATTTTACAAAGGCAAAATATGGTAACTTGAACCATATTTGGAAGTTCTGACTTTTTCCCTTAATCTCCTCCTTTCCCACGCGAATGTTGGCCCAAATTTAATTAGAAAATTCTGATATTAATGAAGGTTGTGACCTCCTCCTTTTTTTCAAAAATTCTCTCTTTCACGTTTATTTTTCCCTCTCTCATTCTCTCTCTCTCACGTATTTTCTCTCATTCTCTCTCTCCTCTTCACATCTTTCTTCTTCTCTCTCTCGAAATTTCCTGTTATTATTGAGTAAAATATTGAATTTTTGGGTGAATTCAAAAGAAGATTGAAGAGAAATCATTTTGAGGTAAGCACACATTTTATGAAATATTGAATTGATGTATGATGTTATATGAAATGGATGTTAAGTTGTGGTGATTAATTCGTTGAAATTAAGTGTTAATTGCCATTTTATGAATGCATGACATGAACACAATATGAAATGAGCACATCAAGATCGCGGTGTCGTCACCTACAAAAGTAAGGTTAAGTAAGCTCATTGAAGTAAGTACATTCTCACCTACAACATGATATGTTTATGAAAAATATGTTTATGAAAAGTATGTTTATGAAAAGTATGAGTTTACAAAAACTTTGAGTTTATGAAAGGTTTGAAATCTATGTTCATGATGGTTTTATGATGGTTTCTCATGATGATTTTTGCATGAAGTATTATTATGAAAGCTTATGCATGTTTTGATGATAACGTTTTTCAAAGCATGAAATTATAAGTATGTATATATGTATCACCTAAATAAGTGTTGCACACCCAATGATATGTTATGTTATGTTATGATAAGTTATGATGTCATGTTTGGTTTGGGATTAGCTACCCCTCTCCTCTCATGACGGCGTGCCTATGATGATGTTATGGTGCAACACTTGAGCCCTTAAGATAAAATGAATAATGTTTTAATATGGTCAATGTAAAGAAAGATATGTTCCCTATGAAAATGTGCCTAGAGCACTGTTATGATGATGATGATAATGTTCATAAATATTTTAAGTTGTAAGATTTACAAATGTACTTACTAAACATTAGCTTATTCAAGTTTTACATCTTGTTGCAGATAAGGGTAAGAAAGTTTTGAAGTAGGCGGAAGACACTGACAGACGTGTGAGCTAAGGAAGATGAATTGCAAACGAAAAAACGCCAAGAAAGAGATTTTTTTTAATGACATAAACCATGTTTTACGATTCTGAGTATGTTTATTACTTGAATTTTAAGGACTTGAATTATGTTTTATAATTTTGAATATGTTTATTTGATGGACCTTTAAAATTTAAACTATGATATTGTAACTTTATAGTTTTATCATATGCCTTCCGCCATTGAGATTTTAAACTGGTTTTTAAGCGAAATTTTTTTAATAGTTCGGTCTGCAGACCATTACTGGTTGGACTACCAAAGAACTTTAATCGACCTGCCGATCTTGTTGATTTTAAAACTCCATTTTGCAAAGCTTCGGTGGCCTGTCGATGGATGACCTTCGGCCTGCCGGTCGAGTTCGGCCTACCGAAATGTGTTTAAAGAATTTTATTAATGTCTTCAAAGGTTAATTTAATTTTCAATGATATTAGCAAACTATTTACAGGATGTTTATGGAAAAGTGAATTGTTATAATTAAGTAATTTATAATTTCTCGTGAGTTGAAAAAAAAAATGTATGTATGGATCCTGGGTGTGCTTTTCCAAACTATGATTTTAAATACATATTATTATTTATAATAGTGTTGCTTCAATTAATGATTAAATGAATGAATGTAACGACATCTGTGATGTCCGTACAAGGGGGCGTTACAGGCTTTGGTATCAAAGCGAATTTTCATTTACAATTCATATCACCACACGTCAGTCTAAGTCCTCCAAGTAAGTATGTTTTAATGATTAATGATAAGATGCAAGTATGATGATAAGGATAAGGATTAGATGTTTAATGAATCAATCTTTAAGTAGTGAAACCTGTCTCATAAAGTAGAAGATTATTCTTAAGTTCCTAATTCTTTTAGGAAATCAATTATGGACGGCTACAGAAGAATGCAAACCCGCACCCAGACCAACAAGCTAGAGGAGCTGCAAAGACAGCTAGAGGAGCAAAGAAGAGAGATTGCTGAACTAAGGGCCAATGGCCACAACGGTGATTGACGAGGCAATGATGTGCCTCCTCCCCCTCCCCAGCCACAAGTCAATGAAGTCCCGGCTCTTGCTGTTGAGCCGAGAGCAGTCTACCAAGAACCCTTGCTAGTCAGATGGAAGAGGGTCAAGCCAGTGGATTTCGAAGGTTCCAAGGATCCACTTGTTGCACAAGGATGGCTAAAGACGATAGAGGCCACCCTAAGACTCATGGGTTTCACAGATAACGATAAGGTTCTCTGTGCATCTTTCTGCCTTACCATGGAGGCTCGGATTTGGTGGGATGGCATTGAACAGAGTAGGAATGTTGAAGAAATGTCTTGGGCCGACTTCGTTCATGAGTTCAACACGAAGTTCTTCCACATGAACATTACCAGGAAGCACAATGATGAGTTTGAGAATCTGTACTAGGGGGATATGTCGGTCACAGATATGGTAGCCAAGTTTGATCAACTAGCTCGCCTATGCCCAGGGATGGTTAGCGACGAAAGTGAAAGGGTCTGAAGGTTGATCAGGGTCCTTAGGCCAGAGATTGCTGCTATTGTTGATGGGGCTAGTCCACCCAAAAGCCAAGAGCAAGTTGTTTTGAGGGCCCAACATGCAGAATTCCACCTGTCGAAGCTAAGAAGGAACCAGCCTCAGTCAGGTCAGCCGGCAAACCATGCAAGCAACCTGAACCACCCTCCATACCGGAACAACAACAACAACCACAACAACAACAACAAAAACTGGAGGTACAACAAAAGGAAGAGCTACCTTCAGAACCATTAGGGCCAAGGTAATAAGAGATTTAATGGCGGCCAGTACAACAACAGCTGGCAGTATCAAACATGTGCTAAATGTGGAAAGAATCATCCTGGAGAATGTCATATGGGGTCTAATCGGTGTTTTATCTGTGGGCAAGAAGGTCACTTTGCCAAGAATTGCCCCAGACAGATAAATGCCCAAGCTCAAGCTCCATAGAGAGTTCCTCAAGCCCAGCTTCACCAGATGCAAGCCTCCCTTGAAGGGCCACTAATTAGTCAAGGAAGACTTGAAGCCCCACCTACGAATGCTCGCATCAATGCCATGGCAAAAGAACATGTGGCTGTTGAAGCCTTAAATGTGGTCATAGGTCTGATATCGAGCCTATTTACTAATGCACATGTACTATTTGATACGGGTGCCACTCATTCTTTTGTATGCTTATCTTTTGCTAAGAAGTTAGGAATTCACTTAGAACCTATGAGACAGGGATTCACTATGACACTACCCTCCGGGGAAGTGATGATATCTACGCACTGTTTGCATACTATTCCCCTATGGATTTCTAATAGGGAACTCTTCGTCGACCTCATTGTGATCGACATGTATAATTATGATATGATTCTTGGGATGGATTCTCTAAGCAAGTACAATGCTTCTATTGAATGCTACAAACGAAAGATGATCTTCCATCCAGAAGGTGAACAGAAGTTTGTATATGTGGGCAAGTCCAGAACGAAACCCAGTATATTCTTATCCGCCATAAAAGCAAGGAAGCTGTTAGCTAGTGGCTACATGGGTTACTTGGCGAATATTGTAGATAAAAGCCAAGAAGAAAAGACAAGGATTGAAGATGTGATGGTGGTAAGAGAATTTTCAGATGTGTTTCCAGATGATCTGTCAAGCCTGCCTCCCAATAGAGAAATCGAATTCGAGATCGAGCTCGCTCTAAGCACAGACCCAATTTCAAAGGCACCTTACAGAATGGCCACAACAGAGTTAAAGGAGCTTTATACGCAATTAAAGGAGCTGCTTAACAAAGGCTTCATCAGGCTGAGTCACTCACCATGGGGAGCTCTAGTTTTGTTTGTGAAGAAGAAGGATGGCACTATGAGACTCTGCATCGACTATAGAGAGCTGAACAAGATGACAATCAAGAACAAGTACCCGTTGCCTAGAATCGATGATTTGTTTGATCAGCTTAAGAGTGCATCTATGTTCTCGAAGATTGACCTACGGTCGGGATATCACCAGTTGAAGATTAAAGAAGGAGACATTCCTAAGACAGCCTTTAGATCGACGTATGGTCACTATGAATTTGTGGTTATGCCTTTCGGTCTAACGAATGCGCATGCAGCCTTTATGGATCTGATGAATCAGGTATTCAAGGATTTCCTCAATAAATTTGTAGTTGTGTTTATCGATGACATTCTTGTCTATTCAAAGAATCAGGAGGAACATGAGGAGCATCTAAGAATCGTGTTGGAGACATTAAGGAGACACCAGTTATATGCGAAGTTCTCCAAGTGCGAGTTTTGGCTTGACAGAGTGTCTTTCTTGGGCCATGTAATATCAAAGGAAGGAATCATGGTAGACCCTACTAAGGTAGAAGCTGTTCTTAGCTGGAAGCAACTGACCAATGCAAGTGAGATCAAAAGTTTCTTAGGCCTAGCTGGTTATTATCGGAGATTTGTGGAAGACTTCTCTAAGATAGCAGCGCCACTCACGAATCTAACACGCAAAGAAAAGAAGTATGAATGGATAAAACCATGTGAGAAGAGTTTCCAAGAACTGAAAAAAAGGCTAACGACAGCTCTAGTCTTGGCCATTCTGGAAGGAGATGACGGATTTATGATCTACAGTGATGCATCCAAGATAGGCCTCGGTGCTGTTCTAATCCAAAATGACAGAATGATTGCTTACGCGTCGAGACAACTGAAAGATTATGAAAAAGAACTATCCTACTCAGGAACTGGAATTAGCAGCAGATGTTTTCGCGCTAAAGATATGGAGGCATTACCTATATGGAGTTCAATGCAAGATCTTCACTGATCATCAAAGTCTAAAGTACTTCTTCACTCAGAGGGACCTAAACATGAGACAGCGAAGATGGCTAGAACTGGTGAAGGATTATGATTGTGAAATCCTTTATCACCCTGGAAAAGCTAATCGAGTGGCAGATGCTCTAAGTAGGAAGGCAATGGCTACATTGATGTCATTACAAGCAATGTCTCAGCCTTTGAGAAAGGAAATTTAGGACTTTGGTTTGGAGCTTATCATAGGCCAGTTATCTGCACTCACTCTTGCTCCAATACTATAGGATGAAATTTGAAATAAGCAAGAAGAAGATGTAAGCCTCGCAAAGATTAAGCAGGAAAAGAAAGAGGGGAAATGTGATGAGTTTCGAATTGCTGATGACGGAACTCTGTACCTCAAAGACCGCTTGTGTGTCCCCAATGTTGATGGTTTAAGGGAAAAGATCTTGGTAGAAATTCATGATACTCCTTACTCAATTCATCCAGGTGCAACAAAGATGTATAATGATCTAAGGGATAATTTCTGGTGGTTTGGAATAAAGCAATATGTTGCCAAGTATGTGAGGAAATGTTTGACTTGCCAACAAGTTAAGGCTGAACACCGGAGACTTGGTGGTGATTTATAGTCAATCCAGATACCGGAATGAAAATGGGAGGATATCACAATGGATTTCATTACTGGATTACCCAGGACTATGAATGATTATGATGGTATTTGGGTTGTTGTGGATCGACTGACGAAGACAGCCCACTTCATTCCTATTAAGATCACATACTCTATGGAACGGTTAGTGGAACTCTATGTCAAGGAGATTGTATGACTGCATGGGATTCCTAAGTCTATCATTTCAGACCATGATGGCAGGTTCACATCCAAGTTCTGGAAGAGTGTTCAGGCTGCTATGGGAACCAAGTTGCACTTTAGTATAGCTTTTCATCCTCAGACGGATGGCCAAACGGAAATGACAAACTTAATCTTGGAATATATGCTTCGGGCTTATACTCTTGACTTCAAGACCAACTGTGTAAAATGTTATCGTTAGCTGAGTTCACTTACAGTAACAGCTATCAGACGACGATTGGAATGGCACCTTATGAAGCCCTACATGGGTGAAAATGTGGGTCGCCTATATGTTGGCATAAAGTTGGTGAGAAGAAGTTGATAGAAAGCATCGATGATGAAAAGACTGATTTTGTTAACGAAACCTCTAAGAGGATTAAGCTGGTACGGAGAAGAATAAAGACCACTCAAAGCAGTCAGAAAAGTTATGCTGACAAAAGAAGAAGACCCTTAAAATTTGCCATTGGCGAATCAGTATTTTTGAAAGTTGCACAGATGAAAGGAGTTATGAGATTTGGAAAGAAGGGCAAGTTGAGCCCAAGATTCATTGGTCCATATGAAATAGTGAAGCGGATAAGTAAGGTGGCTTATCAGCTAAGATTGCCATCTGAAATGCCAGCTATGCACGATGTATTTCACGTTTTAATGCTCAAGAATTATGTCCCAGATCCTACGCACGTGATTAAGCCATAAGTGATCGAGATACGAGAAGACTTGAGCTATAAAAAAAAGCCAGTGGAGATACTGGATCGTAAAACTAAGGCCTTGAGGAATAAAGAGATTCCATTGGTCAAGGTACTATGGCGAAATCACCAAGTAGAAGAAGCTACATGGGAACATGAAGATGATATGAGAACAAAGTATCCGCAACTATTCTGAGTTTCGAGGACAAAACTCTTATAAGGTGGGGAGAATTGTAACACCCATCAAATTTTCATGTAACGGATTATGTCATGTTAATAACGACGTTAAGTTTTATATTTATGATAGGTGTTATGATATATGATATAATGGTGCTAACCATTTTATTTTAAGTGTTATGGCAGGTGACGCTTACGTGGAATTAATGTGCTTAAGTGTTCATATTATTAATGTTACATGTTTAATCATAATTTTATGATAATTTAATGTTTCGAATGATTTTTGGTATGTTAGGGCAGATCGGCTGGCCGGATCATTTAGCTCGGTAGGTCGAAATGACCCCTTCAAAACAGCAGGCCGATGTTATCTCATCGGTAGGCCGGACTTTAGGAATCGATAGGCCGAAGTGGGATATTGGCAGGCCGATGACAGCTGACAAGTAGTCAGCAAAAATCTCTCCAAATTTTGTGATGGAGATAATTTTATGATTGGATAACTTATTTTGATTAATTGACATATTTTTAGGATGATTTCTTTAATTTTGGTAAAGAAGCAATTGACTTTGAATTGATTGAATGCATTTGAGAAGGTTTCCTGTTTTACAAAGGGAAAATATGGTAACTTGAACCATATTTGTAAGTTCTGACTTTTTCCCTTAATCTCCTCCTTTCCCACGTGAATGTTGGCCCAAATTTAATCAGAAAATTCTGATATTAACGAAGGTTGTGACCTCCTCCTTTTTTTCAAAAATTCTCTCTTTCACGTTTATTTTTCCCTCTCTCATTCTCTCTCTCCTCTTCACATCTATCTTCTTATCTCTCTCAAAATTTCCTGTTATTATTGAGTAAAATATTATATTTTTGGGTGAATTCAAAAGAAGATTGAAGAGAAATTGTTTTGAGGTTAGCACACATTTTTTTTGGTATTTTTTGAAATTGTATCTCTCCTCAATTCGACTATAATATATTTGTCTAGGAATTTTTTTTTGCTCTGAATTTTTAATATGTTATTCATGCATATGCTATGTGATATTCCTCTAAGTTTCACATTATTTTGATTTTTTTATAAAAAGTTATGAATTTTCTTCTCTCCGTCACACATAGTAAATTATTGCTGATTGGTTGTGTTGCACATATGTATCGGTGTTGTTCTTAATGCAAATGAATGTTGTTGTGCACGAAATTTGGTAATATGTTCATGTATCTGTTAAATTATGGATTGGAAAGTTTGGTAATGATTTGATTAATATTTTATGTGTTATGAAATTTTTATGGATGATAGGTATTTTGATTGTTTTAACGGTAAATTTATTAAACTTTTATTGTGTAATGTTTTTGTATGAACTAAATAATTTTATTTGGTGATGAGAAATTTTGTGCTACTATAATTGTATGTTAATATGATATCATATGAATTTTGATGTCTAAATCAGTTTATTTTAATTGTTTGGCACTAATTATTGCATGTAACTCACTATCTGAATTGTTTGTGGCTATTTTTGTCTCTGCCTTCTAACGCTCGGTTTGAGCTGTAAGGAATTTATTTATGGGTGATTTTTGGATATGTTATAGTTCTGTGTGTCTATTATATGTGATAATTTTTGTAGATTTTTCTATGACATGAAAATATGATAAATGGACCTGAGATAAAATTTGGTCACTGCCTAACTATTGCCGGCAGATTTCATATTGAATGTTATATGACTTGTTTTAAATATTAAATGGAATTTTTATGACTCAAGAAAAATCATGGTAATGTGTTTATATGTTAACTATGTTCCTGCCAAATTTGGTACTCAAATTATATGTAAATGTAAGGTTATTAATTTTTAAATTTATGAAGGTCAGAAATATAAGTGTTTGAAAGTGTTGTTTTAATGTTTTATGGTTAAAGAAAAATGTAATATGAACTGTCATATTTCAACAGATGAATGTATGTATGATGTTATATGAAATGGATGTTAAGTTATGGTGATTAATTCGTTGAATTAAGTGTTAATTGCCATTTTTATGAATGCATGACATGAACACAATATGAAGTGAGCACATCGAGACCGCGGCATCGTCACCTACAAAAGTAAGGTTAAGTAAGCTCATTGAAGTAAGTACATTATCACCTGCAACATGATATGTTTATGAAAAGTATGAGTTTACAAAAAGTATGAGTTTATGAAAGGTTTGAAATCTATGTTCATGATGGTTTTATGATGGTTTCTCATGATGATTTTTGCATGAAGTATTATTATGAAAGCTTATGTATGTTTTGATGATAACGTTTTTCAAAGCATGAAAATATAAGTATGTATATATGTATCACCTAAATAAGTATTGCACACCCAATGATATGTTATGTTATGTTATGATAAGTTATGATGTCATATTTGGTTTGGGATTAGCTATCCCTCTCCTCTCATGACAGCGCGCCTATGATGATGTTATGGTGCAACACTTGGGCCCTTAAGATAAAATGAATAATGTTTTAATATGGTCAATGTAAAGAAAGATATGTTCCCTATGAAAATGTGCCTAGAGCACTATTATGATGATGATGATGATGTTCATAAATGTTTTAAGTTGTGAGATTTACAAATGTACTTACTAAGCATTAGCTTATTCAAGTTTTACATCTTGTTGTAGATAAGGGTAAGAAAGTTTTGGAGTAGGCGGAGGACACTGACAGGCGTATAAGCTAAGGAAGAGGAATTGCAAATGGAAAAACGCCAAGAAAGAGATTTTTTTAATGACATAAACCATGTTGTATGATTATGAGTATGTTTATTACTTGAATTTTAAGGACTTGAATTATGTTTTATAATTTTGAATATGTTTATTTGATGGACTTTTAAAATTTAAACTATGATATTTTAACTTTATAGTATTATCATATGCCTTCCGCCTTTGAGATTTTAAACTGGTTTTTAAACGAAATTTTTTTTAACAGTTTGGTCTGTCGACCATTACTAGTCGGACTGCCGAAGAACTTTAATCGGCCTGTCGATCTTGTTGATTTTAAAACCCCATTTTCCAAAGCCTCGGGCAGCTTGCCGATGGATGACCTTCGGCCTATCAAAATCCAAAGTCTGGCCTGCCGACATGTGTTTGAAGAATTTTATTAATGTCTTCAAAGGTTAATTTAATTTTCAATGATATTAGCAAACTATTTACAGGATGTTTATGGAAAAGTGAATTGTTATAATTAAGTAATTTATAATTTCTAGTGAGTTGAAAAAAAATGTATGTACGGATCCTGGGTATGCTTTTCCAAACTATGATTTTAAATACATGTTATTGTTTATAATAGTGTTGCTTTAATTAATGGTTAAATGAATGAATGTAACGACATCTGTGACGTCCGTAAAAGGGGGCGTTATAGAGTCATTCACCATGGGGAGCTCCAATCTTGTTTGTGAAGAAAAAGGACGGCACTATGAGACTCTGCATTGACTATAGAGAGTTAAACAAGGTAACAATCAAGAACAAGTACTTGTTGCCTCAAATCGATGGCTTGTTTGATCAGCTAAAAGGTGCGTCAGTGTTCTCGAAGATTGATCTACGGTCAAGATATCACTAGTTGAAGATTAAGGAAGGGGACATCCCAAAAACAGCTTTTAGATCAAGGTATGGTCACTATGAATTTGTGATTATGCCTTTCGGTCTAACGAATGCACCTACAGCCTTCATGGATCTGAAGAATCGGGTTTTCAAGGATTTCCTCAATAAATTTGTTGTTGTATTTATCAACGATATTCTTGTTTATTCGAAGAGTCATGAAGAACACGAGGAACATTTGAAAATTGTGCTGGAGACATTAAGGAGACATAAGTTATACGCGAAATTCTCCAAGTGTGAATTCTGGCTTGATAGAGTGTCTTTCTTGGGGCATGTAATATCGAAAGAAGGAATTATGGCAGACCCTGCTAAGGTAGAGGCTGTTCTCCACTAGAATTAACCAACGAATGCAAGTGAGATTAGAAGCTTCTTGGGCCTAGCCGGTTACTACCAAAGATTTATGGAAGACTTCTCCAAGATAGCAATGCCACTCACGAATCTAACCTACAAAGGAAAGAAGTTTGAATGGACTGAAGCATTTGAAAAGAGTTTTCAAGAACCAAAGAAAAGGCTAATGACAGCTCCAGTATTGGCTATTCCTGAAGGAAACAACAGGTTTGTGATTTATAGCTATGCAGTTAAGATGGGCCTTGGTGTAGTCCTAATGCAGAATGACAGGGTAATTGTCTATGCGTTAAGATAATTAAAGGATTGCGAGAAGAATTATCCTACTCATGACCTCAAGTTAGCAGTAATTGTTTTCGCGCTGAAAATATAGAGACATTATTTGTATGGGGTCTATTGCAAAATTAATGCGATAGAAACAAAAACAAGAACATACAGAATTTACGTGAAAACCCAAAACGAGAAAAAACCACGGGCAGAGGAGAAGAAAATCACTAAACTCGAGAAGATTATAGTGGAGGCACTAGGGAGGCTCGAAAATCGATGATAACAAACCCTAACACAATACATCATATAAATAGGTATAGGCAAAACCCTATGAGCCAAAAATATAAACTAAACGGCCCAACAATGACAGTCCGTACTGCGGGGGCTCCGCCCCCGCACCCCCGGCAAGATCAATGGTGGGCCATGGGATTGGGCCTATCGGCCCGATCCCTCCACTACCACCACAGATATCATGAAAAATCCCATTTTTGTTTTTCACCACAATTTGTCACACCGTGAGCTTTTTGGGTTGGGTCAAACTAAATTCGGGTCACCATACTCTAACAGGGTCCAATACAAGATCTTCACTGATCATCAAAGCCTCAAGTACTTCTTCACTCAGAAGGACCTAAACATGAGACAACGGAGATGGCTAGAGCTGGTGAAGGATTATGATTGTCAAATCCTTTATCACCCTAGAAAAGCTAACCGAGTAGCTGATGCTTTAAGTAGGAAGATAGCGGCTACGCTGATGCCAATGCAAGCAATATCTTAGCCTTTGAGATAGGAAATTCAGGACTTCAGTTTGGAACTTATCACAGGCCAGCTATTAGCACTCATTCCTGCTCCAACACTACACGATGAGATTTAGAGTAAACAAGATGAAGATGTAAGCCTTGTAAGGATTAAGCAAGAAATGAAGGGAGGCAAATGTGAAGAGTTTTGTATTGCGGATTACGGAACTCTATACCTCAAGGACTGCTTATGTGTTCCCAACATTGATGGCCTAAGGGAAAGAATCTTGGCAGAAATTCATGACACTCCTTACTCAATTCATCCTGGTGCAACAAAGATGTATACTAATCCAAGGGATAACTTTTGGTGGTTTGGAATGAAACGAGATGTTGCCATGTATGTAATGAAATGTTTGACATGCCAACAAGTTAAAGCTGAACACCAGCGACCTGGCGATGATTTACAGCCAATCCAGATATTGGAATGAAAATAGGAGGATATCGCAATGGACTTTATTACTGGGTTACCTAGGACTATGAATGGATATAATGCTATTTGGGTTGTTGTGGATTGACTGACGAAGATGGCGTATTTCATTCCTATCAAGATCACTTACTCTATGGAATGGTTAGTGGAACTCTATGTCAAGGAGATTGTACGACTTCATGAAATTCCTAAGTCTATCATCTCTAACTGTGATGGTAGGTTCACATCCAAGTTCTGGAAAATTGTATAGGCTGTAATGGTAGCTTCACATCTAAGTTTTGGAAAATTGTATAGGCTGTAATAGGGACCAAATTGCATTTCAGTATAGCTTTCCATCCTTAGACAGATGACCAAATGGAGAGGACAAACTTGATCTTAGAAGATATGCTTCAGGCCTATACTCTTGACTTCAAGACCAGTTGGTGTAAAGTGTTATCGTTAGCGGAGTTCGCTTACAATAACAGCTACCAGGCGACAATCGGTATGGCACCCTATGAGGCCCTATATGGGCGAAAATGCAAGTCGTCTATATGTTGGCATGAAGTTGGTGAGAAAAAGTTGATAGAAAGCGTTGATGATGAAAAGATTGATTTTGTCAATGAAACCTTTGAGATGATTAAGATGATAAGGAAGAGAATAGAGACTATTCAAAGCCGTCAGAAGAGTTTTGCTAATAGAAGAAGAAAACCCTTAAAATTCACTATAGGTGAATCTGTGTTCTTGAAAGTTGCACCATTGAAAGGAGTTATGAGGTTTGGGAAGAAAGGTAAGTTGAGCCCAAGATTCATCAGTCTTTATGAAATTATGAAATAGATAGGCAAGGTGGCTTATCAGCTGAGATTGCTATCAGAAATGTCAGCTATGCACGACGTGTTCCATGTTTCTATGCTTAAGAAATATGTCCTAGATCCTACGCATGTGATTGAGCCACAAGTGATCGAGATACGTGATGACTACAGTTACAAAGAAAAGCCAATCGAGATTCTTGATTCGAAAACCAAGACCTTGAAGAATAAAGAAATTCCATTGGTCAAGGTTTTATGGCAAAATCACTAAGTGGAAGAAGCTACATGGGATCGTGAAGATGACATGAGAACTAAGTATCAACAACTGTTCTAAGTTTCAAGGACGAAACTCTTATAAGCTGGGGAGAATTGTAACACCCGTCGAATTTTATGTAACAGATTATGTCAAGTTAGTAATGATGTTAAGTAATTTCCTTATTTATTTATGATAATATTATCACTAACTATTTTATTTTAAGTGTTATGACAGGTGACGATCACGTGGAATTGATATGCTCAAAGTGTTCGTGTCAATTACGTTGTATGTTATATGATAATTTTTACAATAATTAATGTTTTGTTAAACTTTGTTGTGTAAGGCAGTTCCGCAAGTCGAATCTTCAAGTTCGGTAGGCCGAAATAACCCTCACGGAATGGCAGGCTGATGAATATAATCAGCAAGTCGGACCTCAAGCATTTGGCAAGCCGAACTATGCGGTTAGCAAGCCAAAGACTGCTGACGAGCAACTAGTAGAAATCATCCAAAATTTGTGAAAATGATGATGATATGTGATTGGATATCATTGGATGATTTATTTTGATTGATTGGCATATTTTTGGATTGATTTCTTTAATTTTGGTAAAGAAATGTTTAACTTTAGATTGATTGGATGATTTGATATGGTTTCCTATTTTGAAAGCTTGAATATGGTAAGTGAAGCTAAATTAGTTGACCTACCCTTAATTCCCTCCCTTAATCCACATGAAAGTAGAGTTTCTTTTATTTTCCCTGCTGCAAATATTGAGAGCCAAATTAAAAAAAAAAAAAAGAATTCTCTCTCTCTTCCTATTTTGTGTATCATTCTCCCTCTCTTCTTTCTCAGACATTTTCTTTTTCCTCTTCACCACGTACACTTCTCCTTCTTTTCTCCATTATTTTTCTGCAAATAATCAAAAGAAATATTGAGTTTTCTTTAGGCAAATTCGAAGGAAGTTTGAGAAGAAATTGTTTTAAGATAAGAGAGTTTTCTCAACAATTTTGAAATTTTGAACACCCTGTAATCTGATTGCTATATCTTTTCTACAAATTTTATTTTGCTCTGAATTTTTAATATGTTATTCATGTATGTGTTATGTGCTAACCCTCAAAATCTTACCTCAATTGGATTTTTCTACGCTGAGATATGAATTTTCTTCTCTCTGCCACTTGCTACTGATTAATGCTAAACGGTAACGTTGTATTGTCTCTATGTTCTGACTCCCATAACCCTGCCTACAAATTTTCATTTGCTCTGAAATTTTAATATGATTTTCACGCACATGCTATGTGATGTTGCTTCAAATTTCGTGTCATTTGGTATTATGTAGGCTAAGATATTAAATGTTCATGCTCTGCACCTCGTAATGAATTGTTGCTGATTGGTTATGTTGCACAAAAACGTGATTTTTGCTCAAGGGGCAAATGTGCTTTGATTTTTACGAAATTTGGCAAAATTGATCATGGTTATATTAGGTTGTTAACTGGAAAATTTCATGGTAATATCACGTGTATGTTGTGAGTTATTAAACTTTCTCCCAACTAGGTTTTTATGGCTGTGAACTTGCAAACTTTGGACCTCTTGTTTCTCTAAGTTTTTTTGTTGAATCTAAATGATTTTTTTTGTTCATGGAAAATTTTGTAGTAGGGTATTATTATGCATATAGGTTGTCACAAAAATTTTGAGGACAAAATTATTTTCGTAATATTTTTCTCAAATGCTAGTTTGAAAGGCGTTCACAGCCCATGTCTGTAAAATCAGTTTTACTACCGATTTCAATTGTGTATTTTGACCAACTTGATTTTTGTTGAAGCCAATTTTTGGATATGTTATAGTTCTATGTGTCTATTATATGTGTTAATTTTCGTATATTTTTCTACTGCATGAAAATATGATAAATGATCCTGAGTTTAGAGTCGTTCACTGCCTAACTATTGCTGGCAGATTTCGTATCATGAATTTTGTGACTTATTTTAAATATTAAATGGAATTTTTATGGCCAACAAAAAAACAAAAAATCATGGTAACATGTTTATGTGTTAACTTTGTCCTTGCCAAGTTTGTGTGTTAATTATGAGATATTAAGCTATGAATTCATAAGGGTCAGACAGCATGTGTATCGGCAATTTTGCTAAAATGTTTTATTTTGATTGATAAAATGTGTTTTGAATTAATGTTTTTTTTAAGAGAAGCATGTATGAGTATGTTATGTGGTATCAAATGATTTCAAGGTCTTATGAAAATAAATGTTAATTATTATTTTAAATGAATGTATGTCATGAACACACTAAGGAGTGAGTACATTAAGACTATGACGACGTCACCTACAATTTAGTTAAGGTTAAATAAGCTTATTAAGGTAAGTACATTCTCACCTACAACATGATATGGATTGTGAAAGTATGAAATTATGTTTATGATGATGATTTTATGGTGATTTCATTTTATTTCACATATGAAAGATTTGATGTTCAAAAGTTATGCATGTATGATGATAATGTATTTCAAAGTATGAAAGTATAAATATATATATGTATCACCTGAATAAGTGTTGCACAGCCAAAGTTATGATATGTTTATATTTATGATGTCTTGTTTAGTTTGGGATTAGCTATTCCTCTCCTTCATGACGGCACGCCTACGATGATGATTATGGTGCAACACTTGGGCCCTAAAGATAAAATGAATAAAGTTTTTAATATGGTCAATGTAATGAAAGATATGTTCCTTATGAAAATGTGCCTAAAGCACTATTATGATGATGATGATGATGTTCATAAAATGTTTTAAGTTGTTAAATATAAATGTACTTACTAAGCATTGGCTTATTCAGTTTTATATCATGTTGCAAATAAGGGTAAGAAGGTTATGGATTAGATGGAGGGCATAAAAAGACGTGTGAGCTAAGGACGATGAATTGGAAACGAAAGATGCAAAGGAAGAAATTTTAAGAATTTTGAAACACCCGTTATTTTAACAGTTATGATTTTTGTAAAAATCATATGAATAAAATATCACTTTAGTATTTTTACCAAGTCACCATAGTAAATATTTTAAATCTACCTATCACTCACTTATATCAGCCTTGTACTACTACATTAATGCTCAATTAAATAGCATCCTTATCATTTGGAGACATATAATTAATTCACCTCAACTACCAGAAGACATCGATATGTTTTCTCAACCACCTTTTTAATGCTTCCTTCATCTTCTTCTACAACATATCCCATTTGTCCCCTCAATTATGTTGACATTATTTGCTAAAAGTCTCCGTAGAAGACATGATAACATTTTCTTTTAATACTCATTTAATTCTATCCCGCTCCTCAATTAATTTGATGCCTATATATTCAACCATCACCACTCTCTTCTCTAGTTTCTCATTCTCTCCTTTCTCACTTCAATTTCCAACTAAAGACACAAGACATAAAGCTCTCTTTAAAACCATGACAACTATAATTTTCAGCCACGTTTGAAGTCGTTTTGGAGTCAATACAAGCTTGATTTTTAACCCGAACTTTGGTGTTTTTCAAAGGATTTTTGAGGTAGGTTTTCTTTAATTCAAACTTGGTTTTAGTATGTGTTT
>CAMOHE010027299.1:8851-22387 GCA_946598075.1 Artocarpus hirsutus
TGTTTCTTTAATTTAAAAAAAAAAAAAAAAAAAAAAAAAAAAACTTCATATTTCTTGGCCATCTACCTCCCAATAAAAGAAGCAAAGTTACGATAACATTTAGAATGATCCAAAGTCCCTTTATAGGCCAAACACACAACTAGCTAATATCAGCTAAAACACCTTTCCCTTCTGTCTTCAGCCTTTTTTACAAATGCAACCATAGCTCAATTGTTTTGGTTCACCTCAAAATCGTCATTCATTTATCACATCGTATTCATCAACACATCAAACTCACCAAAAAATGAATCGCCCGCTATATCCCAAAAAAAAAACAAAAAACAAAAAAAAAAAAAAAGAAGTTCATATTCAAAATGAAACACTGCGAGAAGAGAGAGATAAGAGAGAAAACGTACATTGGAACTTGAGCTCGTCAGGGTGAACGGAGATCAACTGATTAAAACCAGCAGAAGCAGTCATGGTAAAGCCCACCGGATCACCAATCTCCCCAAAACCTCATCAATCAAATGAAGCCAAAAATTCCTTATTTTTTCGTCGTCGTCGTCACCGCAACCCAAAAAAGAGGACCAAAATCGCACTAGTTTCAGATGAAGAGAGAAGTAGAGTTCGCGCCTATACGCGTGTCCGCGCGCGATTTAGAGAGAGAAAGAGAATGGTTTAAACATCAGTCAAATAAAGAAGAGCTTTATTTGGAGAGTAACGTGTGGTGCGAGAGAGAGACTCCGGATTGCTCGGTCCAAACTCCTCTTCTCTGCTTCAAAGGCTTCTCCGCCTAATAAGCTCTTAGAGAGAGAAAGTCAGAGAGAGAGAGTTTTGAAGAGGTTTCAGTTCCGAGGAGCTTGCGGTTGGTGTGGGTTGGTTTGGTTTGGTTATGGCATGGCAGAGAAAGGGGGGAGTACAGAGTGACACGTGGCATGCGGAGGCTGCTTTCACGCCCGCTTCAAAAGTTAGAGAGAGAGGAAGACGGGGATTTTGAAAGTACTGTGTAAGTCTAGAAGTGGGACCAGTTGCCTGTCAACGTGTCCTTTTCTCTTTTTTCCTTTTCTTTTTTTCCGTTTATTTTAAAGATTTTTATTATTTTGATAAATTGTAAACCTCTCCCTTCACGAGAATACGTTTCCGTCTAATAAGCAATGTATTTTTAAAATAAGGCCTTATTTTTATTAATAATATGATTATAATTTTATAAGGTTAAACAAGATTTGGTTTTTGATAAATTGTATATCAATAAAACATTAATATTAATAATGATAGGTGTTTTTAAGAACATGATTTTAACTATTATGATATAAACTCTTATGTGTTATAAAATGTTATTTTAATTTATTAGTTTTAACTATGTTTTTTTCAACTATACCAGGTATTTTATTGTTTTCCATCAAAATATCTTGTTATTTGCCGAATATAAAGAAGCTACTTTGTTGTTCTTATAAAATATAATTTTAGTTCTTTAAATCCCAATATTGAAATACGAAGGTTTTCATTTTGTGCTTTTAAAAGAAACAAAAATAGTAATAAAAGCTCTTTCTTTAGGGGATAAAACTTATTTTAATTCATGTCTCCATGCCTCGAACCATAAATCAATACTTTTGACGTACAAAATTGATGATAACAATAGTTTAAAGTTATAATATTTTAAAATCATTATTGATGATAATGACCATAAATATTTCAAAAACATTATTACACGCGATAAATTTGAGAAATAATATGTGTTTTCAAAGACCATAAGTCCTTGGCCTACCATTTTTTCTTGGTTTGAAATAGAATGTTTAAAAAATATGGTTTGAATTTACATTTGGATATATAGTTTATTTTGGATTTGAAAAGCGAATAAACTGTGTTTAGATATATCTTGGGAGAGAGATGTGAGAGAGAAGGGTGAAGGTAAAATACTATTTAAATGGGTTTAAAACCCTTGAAAATAAAGGAGGTAAATATGAAAATAGACAACTTTTTGGTTCAAGACGTCAAAAATTCAAAACTAACATTATATTTTATGCCAAACATTTCCTTGCATGAAAATTTGTGTTTGAAACTCTTGAACCCTTGAAACAAACTAAAGCAGAGTGTGTTGGCAATCGTGGTTCAAACCAAAACTATTTAATTTAAAACACTCTAGCATGTGAAAACAATATATTGTAGCTCACCTTTTGCTTTATATTGTAACATGTAAAAGCATTATACTATCTGAGTTTAAATTTTTGGTTGGAACCAAATTTATCAAACACATTATAAGTCATATTATGTGTGCATGCTATGATAATTGTGAAGCTACTAAACGTCTATTTGACACTTTAGTTTCAACTCATCAGTTATAACTTGAACAGTATAAGGCTCTCAGTAGCTACAACAAAGGCAAAAAGTTGCTACAATATAAAGCTCTCACATACTATAGTTCTTAAACTTAAACCTTTGGTTACAACTGAAGTGCCAAATACCCTTTAAGGTTTTTCTCACACCAAGTTGATGAGTACGTGGCACACTTCATAAGTTAGGGGTTAATATGGTTAGGAGCTGGGTTCATGTATATTCAAGTTCTTGATGTTTAAAGTAACCAAAAGAAAATCCCTATCACGTCAAGTGCGAGAAAATATCACGCAAACAATATATATAATCCAAGTGTGTTTTGTCTTTTAAGATAAATATTGTTGTTATTCTTTCAATTGGCAAAATATCGCTGTTGTTATTTAAATTCTAATCACGATGACGTTTTGGTTGGTGGGTTGGGGGAATGTTAGGCGTAATCTTTGAGCACATGCCACCTACTTAAGTAAAGTGGGGCCATCGTTTAAATTCACCCAATGCACGTCGTTGGAGAAAAACATATATTTAAAAAAAAAAAAAAAAAAAAAAAACTCTAATCAATTATTGTTGCTTCTATTAGATTCAACCTCTCCTCTCCTACTTCCTTCCATTGGCTGTCCTGGCTAAAGAAAATTCATTGTACTTGCATCCTACACCCCAATGGCAAAGGAAGTCCTAGGTTAACTTTTTAAGCTAAAATTTGTTACAGTTAATTATCATTACAATTCTTCACTTGCTGCCCTTCGTCTTCCGTCGTAAATAGTTTGGACATTCTTTTGTATGCCCTCTTTGATGAAGAAAATAGTCACAACTGGTCGCCACTCCTACATTTTCGATCAAACCGATGAATTGAGTAAAGTTTCATGTGAATTTCTAACGAGATCCCTCTAATAGTTGCACTTGTAGTGTGCATTTGCCAACATAGCAACCAAGGAGCATAAGTCATTATTTGCTAGGACGCTTCTCAATTCTCTCTAACTACAACTTACCAAAATGTTTAGGAGGGCTTTTCAAAAGATGTTTTGCCTTTTTGAGTTCAAAAATTACATCTAAAAATGTTTGGGATAATATGTCAAAAGTGTTTTGGCTCTTCAAAAGAGCTTCCAATCAAACTCATATTTTATGGCTTCCTAAAAACACTTCCAAAATATACTTTAAACTTGTACAATAGTTTTAATAAGATATTATAAACTTTGCTACAACATATTTACTACTTATTAAAAAATTTTAAAACTATCTTGACCCATTTAAACTCTTTTAAAAATGTGCTTTCAAACACTCCTTTAAAAGTTATAACTTTTGCTTCTCTTTTTTTAGTAACTAAAAACACAAAACAACGCTCTACCAAACATGCCCAAACGATACTAGCCAATATATTGATGAAGTAATTATACAAAGTGATCAATTTGAGGACATTAAGTCTAAAAATGTCGATTTTTTCACAATATTACAAATACGTCTACTTTTAACAAATTATGGACTTGTGATGCCCATTATGCCCTTTTTGTATATTTTGAATATTATGTATTTTTTTTTATTTTTCATAGTCGTTTATAATTATTAAAGAATTTATAATCATATTTCCTTATGATAATGAATGAATTTATAATCTTATTTCATTAATATCGACTTTTAAAAAATCATAGACTTGTGATGCCCGTTATGCCCTTTTTTGCATATTTTGAATATGTATGTATTCATATTTAATTTTTCAATCATTTATAATTATTAAATAATTTATAATCATATTTCCTTGCGATAATGAATGAATTTATAATCACACTTCATTAATATAAAGATGCAATCATTATGCCCTTGTTTGTTAATTATATGTGTGTGTGTGTATATACACACACACATTGTCCAACATTAATAATGAAGACAATCATAATTTAAAGTTACAAATATTTATGATAATGAACATAATTATAATTCTAGTTCATTATCATAAAGATGTAGTTATTATGCTTTAATCATTGATCATATATATATATATATATATATATATATATATATTTCAGCGTTCAATATTAATAATGAAAACATTCATAATTATAGAGTTACAAATTTTTACGATAATGAATGAATAAATTTATAATCTTATTTCATTATCTAAACACAATTGTAAACTTAATTCATTATCATATCGAAAGAAATTACAATCTTATACATATATATATATTTATATATTTCGCTATCTTACTTTTGTAATAATGAAGGTTGTTATCATGCTTATGAACATAATCTTTTTACGATAATTAATATAATTATAATCTTTTCATTATGATAAATCTATAATCATTATGCTCCTATTCGTTGATCATAAAGTGTCTGTATATATATGTATGTATTTATATTTTATTTTTATAATCATATATCATTATTGAAGATTTTATAATCATATTTCATTATGATAATGATTGAATTTATAATCCTATTAATACAAAGATAAAACCATTATGTTCTTGTTTGTTGATTATGCATGTGGATACACACACACACACACATATATACATACATTCCAACACTAATAATAAAGAAGTTACAAATCTCTATGATAATGAAAATAGTCTAGTTTCATTTCATTATCATAAAGATGCAATTATTATGTATTGACATCGATCATATATATATATATTTCAGTATTCAACATTAATAATAAAATAGTCATCATTAGAAAGTTACAAATCTTTATAATAATGAACGAGTAAATTTATAATCATATTTTATCATCATAATAAACATAATTATAAATTTATTTCATTATGATAATGAAAGAAATTATAATTATATATATTTCGCTGTCCTATTTTAGTAATAATAAAGGTTGTCATATATAATTATAAAGTTACAAATCTTTATGATATTGAATACAACTATAGTCCTGATTCATTATCATAAAGATACAGTCATTATATTTTTATCATTGATGATCACTTATATATAGATATATGTATATATATATACTATCATAATTATAATGAAAAAAATTACAATCTTATATATATATATATATATATAATTTTTTTCATTATAATTATGATTGTTTTCATTATTAATGTTGAATATCAATATATATATATATATATGTTTCGCTATCTTACTTTTGTAACAATGAAGATTGCCTTATATAATCATAAAGTTAAAAATCTTTATGATAATAAATATAACTCCAGTTCTAGTTCATTATCATAAAGATGGAGTCATTATACTTTTATCATTGATAATCATACATATATATATTGGTGTTCAGTATTAATCATAAAGACAATCATAATTATAAAGTTACAAATATTTATGATAATAAATAAATGAATTTATAATCTTATTTTATTATCATATTGAACACAATTATATACTTATTTTATTAAGATAATGAAAAAATTATTGTTTTATTTTATTATGACGACAAAAAATATAATCATATATGATAGTCTATTATATAGAGGTTTATTATTTTTTACTATAATTCAAGGCTATAACAGTCTTTACATATAAAATAGTAGACAATTTAGTAATTAAAATAATTTATGGATACGTTTAGATTTAAGGTCATATAATTAAACACTTTATCTAAATCACTCTATATTGATTCCACAAGCAAGCAAGAAACTGAGAATCCAAAGGGTACAAATTCAATATTCCGAAAATTAGAAAAAGGGCAGAGCTTTTAAACGTTAAAGCAATTACTTTGATCCCTTCTACATAATTTAAAGACCAGCACAAAATCGCATATATGATATATCCCTTTAAAACGGTTTGTTGCTTCTCAATTTTCACTCAGTTTTGGAGTAAAACTTGTTTAGCAGGCGATGGTTTGGATTATTTTTTCAGTAAAAAAAAAATATAAAGCTCTTATATGTTATAATGACAACAAAAAAATTTATTACAGTATAAAATTTTACATATTACAATCAAAACAATTCTAATCTATAATTTTAACTATTTTACTAAAAACACGGTTTTATAATCATAAGCAAGAAAAGTAGCGTTCTCTTTTTCTTCCTTTCTTTTTCGCTGCCACACTCTTTTTCTTAATTTCAAAAGTTAAAGGCTTTATTTGGCTCTCCTTATCCACAATAGCTCGTACGTTCTCCATTCCAAATACAAAAAAAAAATGGCCCCCGTCTTGTCATCTGCTCTTTTTTGTTTCCCCCATCCCATTCTCCAATTAGAGCTGGTCACATTTTTTTTTTCCCACGTTAACATAAAAGTCACATTCCATTGAACCAACTATGTCAAAGATAAGAGGACTAGAATAGTAAAGCCATCAAACAATCCAATCCCAACGGTATGCTAATCCACTCTGTAGTTTGATAACATAATTAGAACAAAAAATTAAAACTAATTTAGTGCAGTATGTAAGAGATTTACACTATAACTTACTTTTATTTTATGCTAGAACGTAAAAACTTATACCGTACCACTTGGAACAAAGTTGCTAAATGCTCCCTAAATGAGTTGGTTGATATTTGGTACCAAGCAATGTTAAGCCATTAGCACCAGCATAGCCAAACTAAACCAAATCAATCCAATTCCAAACTCTTTCACATGCAAAATGAGGCAAAACTCCAAGACATCAGTTGGTTGTTACATGATAAAGTTTTCAAAAAGCGAATTGAAGGATGAAGGGAAATAGGACCTGCATGCAATGCTAAGGATATGATAAGTTGATAACAAAGTTGTTAGCAGATTCCTTGAAGGAGGGGGGAAAAACAACAAAAATTGCAGAGTCGAGCTAGTTTGTGGTCTTGTTTGTTAAAACACGACATTGCTATACGATTCGACAAATGCAGTCATAGACACAACTGAATACAATTGTAGTTCTGATAGAGATTTCAGTAAAAAAGATGCAAAAGACTACAGAGATAATGAAGAGAACAAGAAAGTAATGATACATTTACCAAAAATGGATGAAAAAATTGCTATGTTCTCACAATATTCCAAGATTCGGGGAACAAGTTCGAAAGTAAAAACACCAGAGAGCAGCTGCATCAGCATTTTTTCACTTGAACGTGGATAGCCTAGGAAGTTTGTCCCTCAAATAATACAACCTCGCTCTCCTGACCTTCCTTTGACTGACTAAATATTTAGTGAGTACCTGCAAAGACAACGGGAAAGAGACAAAATAAACTAACATTTACATTACAGTAAACATCATTTTGGAGACTTGTTTGAAATATTCAGCGGCAAATTACGTAAAACTTGGCAAGGCATGTGGAGCCATTCTCCTTTTGTGCCTTCTACATTTTCTGATTTTAGGTTTCATATAAAGTTAAAGAACTAGAAACTCGTCATCTATATAGCAAAGATAGTAATGTTCTGCCGTCCTTTTTCCTTAAGGGAATGATGTTTTCTTAGTAACAGTTAAAAAAAAAAATGTTTTATCTTTTAGTTCTCATGAACAAAAAAAACAAAAAACGAAAAACGAAAAGAAAAAACCTTGAAAGTGAAAGTGGGTCGTTTATTTCAATTATTTGGAACACGTAGAGTCATCTAAACCACAACTAGTGAGACTATGAATCGAAGGTATGTAATAAACAGCAGTACACTGAACCAAGCAGAAAGCCACACTTAAAACTTTAAGCTAATATTAAAGAGAGACTTAGACTTACAGAGGGAATACAATCTTGACTCCGATGCCAGCAATGATTCTCCTAATACGAATTGTGGTGTGAATTCCAGCATTTTGTCTTGACATGACGATACCCTTATAGACAGACAACCTACGCCTATTTTCAGGAACTTCCTGTAAGTCAATCAGATGAACAAATCACAAAAAGCTTCACAGCAAAACAGTACATTTAGTAAAATAAAAGGGATGAAGAGGAGAAAAATAACAAAAACATAATTACCAATTTGATTTCCACTATATCTCCAGTTCTAACGTCTGGAATTGGCCTTTCATTCTCTGATGCTTCAACCGCCCTCTTATTTAGAATCTAATCAAACGATAACGTATTCCATCAAGATGATTTACATTGACATCACATCATAATAGAGCAAAGAACAAGGCAACGAAAATGGCAATTGACACATTTTCCTTTTGGTTATTACTCCCCAGCACCCATGTTGGGCCTAGAAGATGCGAAAGAAATTCATGTCAAATCTCCTTTAGCAAAAGGTTTGCAGTTATTGTCTCTGAAACATTAGCTTTGCAACTCCAAAAGCCAGCACTCATGATAGGCCTAACCGAGTAGAAACTTCAAATTGTTATAGTCGTAAGACCACCCAACTATCGCTGCTTACATTGATGGCAAGCACTTTAGAGAGCCTATTAGTTTTCCCTCAATATCACTTCTTTTTTCTTAACTGGAACAAAAAAGGGTCCCTCTTCTTCCTGGAGGAATTTTTGTCTGCTGTTTTTAGGTAATGGAACCAACTTTATCTGTTTTCTCACCAAACATCTTGATGAACAATTAGCTTGAAATGTTACTTATTGGAGAATAATATGTTAAATTATGCTCTTATGTTAAGCCTAGATATAGGTATTAAGTATTAAGAAAAAAAAAACATTAAAGAACTGTTTTTAGTGAAATGAATCTCTCATTGATTGTGATGAGCTCATTAAGCTTAAATACAAAGTTCATCGGCTAATTACAAAATGCCACATTTACCGGAATACTACAAAGCTACCACCTGCAGTTAAAATATTCTAACAGAAAACTAACTCTACTAACTAACTATTTACATTTTAACTTTTCGCCCCAACAATAGGAAGTGGTAATGTTATGATTTTTCTATAACTTTAAGACTATCTTTCATTGAGTTATAAAGTTTTACTATAGTTGAGGCCCGTAGATTTGGTTATAGGCTCTTCTTCTCTCTCTAGTTCTTTTCTCCTTTCCCTATCTATATTCAGTCTTTCTCAACCTGCATCACTAATACTTGAACGAATTTCCGTTTCTTGAATGTCCTCAATATCCAAACAAAGAATATCCAAAACAATGACAGGAAATTAAAAGAAACAAAAGAACAAAACAGCATTCAATTAAAGTACCCCCGTTATCTCTCCAAGCTTAACTCTAGGCTTTCTCGTTGGCTTCGCTTCCTCCATTCCGAAACTGCCTCTTTTCTCCTTCTCCTTCAGCTTCCGTCTCTGCAACCACTTCCGAACCTTCCTCAACATTCTCGTCAGCATTCTCCTCCGCTTCCGCCGCCCCTTCGCCTTCGGCGTTCGACTCTGCTCTCACCACAAAATCCCACTTCGCGAACAACGGACCGAAATTGAAGCCGACGGACCTCACCGAGAGCCGAGCAGAATTCGTCGGCAAAGAGCGACGAGATAGGACTGTGGAAAACCCTAGCCTCCTGATTGGGCGTTGGCTAGGGTTTCTCGGAATCGTCATCAGTGCCTGTTGAACCCCAAGAAACCATCAATTTCAGTCGCTGAACAAAATTATCTTAGAGAGAGAAGAGAGGAGAGAGGAAGAGAGAGAGAGGGAGTACCTAAGTAAGAACTTTGGAGCCCATGATTGGGGGAGAGATTAGGGCTTTTATGGGGACGAGAAAGCTGAGAAATGAAGGATGGTCCAGACTTCAAGGAGCACAGGTCATGAAAGCGGAATTCGTTGTTGGCAGTGCAGTTTGTGGAGTTCTTCAGCAAGGACGAAGAAGAAAGCAAAGGTATTATCTGTTCCGTCCTTTGACACACGTTGTGCACGTGATGGGCTTGAATTCCATAAGAGTAATAATATTGACCCTATTTGTTTTTCTCTTAAAATTTTTAAAAATATTTTTACACGTAAAAATTTTAAAAACACTTTTAACATAATTCTTAAAAAAATGTTATCTTTCAAACCAAAAATATTTTCACCTATTTAAAAAATAATACCAAACATCTCTATTATTTTCTTACGTTTGTATTTTTAACTAATTCGGTAACATTAACCCTTTTTTTTTTTGTCTTTGTTTTTAAGAATAGAGACTGTTATTACCAATGATAATAACAATAATAGATTCTAGGAAGGATAGAGTATTTTCCAACCAAAATAGTTTATCGTCAATATCAAAAACATAAACATAATTTAGCTCTTGAAAAAGGATAATAAACTAGATATATCTAATAATAACTCTCCAAACTGATTACAAAAATACGTAAACTTCTTTGTAGTTTGAATGTTGTCAATGTATAGACTACACGAAATAGAGATTTAAACCTAAAGATACTAAATATCAATTATCATAAAACCTGAAAATATAAAATAATTTTAAATAAGTACGAGAATAAACTGATGTAATTAAAAATAAATAAATTATTTTGAAATTTGAAACTTTTCTCGTAATTGCTTGAACAGATTTGCTTCCCTTTGTTTGAAGATTTTCTTCCATAACCGACCCCCCAATATCACCAGTTGAAAGGGTATTATAATAATTAATATACAAATGTGCCAATAATAACTCTCATAGAGAGAGACTTATTGATGCTCTTATGAAAAAAAATCTTAACCATCAAGACAACTTACTACAAACATATTATAAATAATAATAATAATGATAACGATGATGATGATAATAACAATAATATTATTATTATTACTTTATTTAGCAACATTATTCTATCTTTTTTCGGAAAACTAAAATATCACTATCCATATATAAGTAGGAATAGCTATAATAATTATATTTATACTACCATCAGAATAAGAAGATTGTACCACTCAAAAAAATATTGTAAAAGTCTCCTCAATAAAAAAGATAAAAAAATAAAAAGATGATAAAACTTGAAAATAAATTGTCGTAGCAGATAACAAAAACCCATATCCGATGTAACGTGTATTAGTAGGAAAAAGTCACATGTTTTTTATAATGAATAAAGTCATGAGATAACAGAGTTCAAATTTGAAAAAGAAACTTGGCAACTGAACTTTTGTAACTCCCCTGTGACTGCTCTTTAACTTTGATAACCGCCAAACCACCTTGTACCTCATCGGAGAGGCTGAGAAGAGGAAGCACTCCCGGAAAAGAGGATGAAGAAGAAGAGAAACTCAAACAAGGCTGGTATTTGATAGGGTGGTTATAACCGTTTGTTAGAACTGTTTTTTGCTGTAGCATGTGTGAGTTTTATACTGTAATTTTTTGTATGTTACTGTAGTATATGAAAATTTTATACTGTTTATAACTGAAAAAGTGGTGTAAACCACTAACCGATAAACACAAGGTAAGAATGAACTCGTCCAACAGGATTTTTACTCTCAAAAGAGAAACCATTTTGAGATAGAAAGGCAATTCAAAATATGGGATGGAAAAGGAATAGCAGTGAATATTGTTTATGCTATGAAACGTTTGGGAGGATAAAAAAAGAATAAGAAACAAAGACAAACAAAGGTGTACAAGAAATCATTTTTCTAAAGGAACCAAAATTTTAGGCTCAGGAAAAGGAACAAAATTGTTGTTTACATGAAAATAGTACTACTTCTTATAGAAATTGATAGAAACAAACAATATGCTTATCCATCATATCATTCGAATCAAACTAAAACCTGAGATCATAACAAAGTAACTATAAAAAACTTTTGATAAGCTTTTTGGAATTAGACAACCAAAGTACTCGTAAAGTTTACAACAAATACATGAGTGTGAGTTTATATGCTTTTTCTCTCTCTTTTATTTTTTATTGTAACATGTTAGAGATTTATATTATAATATTTAAAAATTATCAATTTTAACTAATGTTGCTAAACTAAGTTGTAGTTTTTAAAATGAATCCATAGAAAAGAAAAAGGTAGTTTGCAGAGGGAAATGAAATGAGAAAAAACATTTTAAAAAAGCAAATTATAAATTTACAATAACTAGATTATAAAAAAGCATTTAACAAAAAGAGAGAGTAAAAAAAATGAATAATAAAAAGTGAAAAAATAAAAAATAAAAAAAATAAAAGACGTTAACACTTGGCAAATATGTAAATCCTCTACCAGGATCCCATCCCGTCACCCAACGCCGTCTCTCTCCTCTGCTTTTTCTTCTTCTTCTTCTTCTTCTGAATCTTCTTCACCATCTCCAGCCAACCCGTTCGGCATTCAGCGCTGCCAGCCTAAGATTCATGCTAATCCGGTGCGACCCAACCCCCTTAGCAACTTCGCACCACCCCCCGGCTCTGACAACAAGCAAATCTCCTATGATTGTGACAATTTTTTCAATTTTTATTTTCAAGCTGAGCTTTCTATAGGTTATGAATGGCCTAGTCAATAAGATCATAAATCCTATGAAAGAAAGGATCATCATTGAACAATTCCATTGCTTTTATCAGGCGCAATCCATTTCTGCTTTGAAAGGTTTATTGATTGAAGTCACAAGCTGCAAATAGAACTATAGCTTTTGGGATTGAGTTTGTTCTTTGTGTTTGAGTTGTTTCCTCAAAAGTGTCGTTTTATTATTATTATTATTTATTTGTTGTTTGTTATTTTTTATTTGTAAGTAGTAGTGGAGTAAGTAGGGTATTTAAATCTTTTTCAAGTAAATAATGATTATGTATACCACATGTGATCGAAAAAAGTTAAGAAATTAACTGATGTCATGTAAGTTTATCTCTTTACATTTTTTGAGGTTGGACTCATTTAAGCTTAAAAATAAAAGGGTCATCTTTTTAATTGTTTAGGAATCAACTAAACAATTTACTCTTACATTTTTCAGAAAATGTTTAAAATTTTATAATCATTTGACCAATCATATCGACTTTGTTATGCCCCACCAATGATAATATGGTCTTCCATAATTATGTTTTATACGTAATTCTTACGTGGCACATTCGCAAAATGACCTTAAAAAATATTGACGATTAACTCAGATGAATCTGACATCAATTAATAATGTACCAACATCAATAAACAGTTTGTCAAAATCAATCAATAATTCATCAAAGTATTTTTTTTAAAGGACATGTTTTAATTCCGTAAATTTAAAACATATAATTGATCGGTCCTCAATAGTAATTTAAAGTTCTATCTTCTGACTTTTACGGTTTTGTTGTTGTTGTTGATTGATCTCTTGCACAATTTATTTTAGTCGTATTTTGCTGATTATTATCATTGTAATTATTTTGCACGGGAAGATAAAAAGATTTGATTGGATACACTGGTTATTCCTTTCTTTTCTTAAGGAAACATGCAATAAGGTTTTTCTTTGATGTCCCACACCCCCCGCCGCCGCGCCCCCCGGGGGGGGGGGGGGGGGGGGGGGGGGGGGGGGGGGGGGGGGGGGGGGGGGGGGGGGGGGGGGGGGGGGGGGGGG
>CAMOHE010027299.1:22407-81576 GCA_946598075.1 Artocarpus hirsutus
CCCCCCCCCCCCCCCCGCGAGGAAACATTTATGCATTTATACCCTTTTTAGTGCTTTTTTTTCGTTAGTTGTTCTTGAAATTATTTACAGTTTTCACTTAAAAAAAGTGTTGTTATTATTATTGTTGTTGTTATTTTAAAGAATACTATCCATTATCAATCATATACGATATTTGACAAAGTGAATTAGAACTATAGTTAGTACAAAATTTTGGTTTAAAATATTGTAACATATGAGAGCTTTACGTCGTAGTAATTTTTTTGTTTTTTCTGTAGCATATAAGAGCGTTTTAATGTTTGAGTTATAACACACGAGTTTTAACTCACTTTGTCAAACATGCTATTAGTATTCACATTAACATGCTATTTTTTAAAAGGGAAAATTTAAAAAAATGGTTAAAGAAAATTTGAAATTTGGTAAATGACCTCTTTTTTTTTTTTGCATTAAAAAAAGGTTTTTTTCTAAGCACTGAAACTGTCTCAGTTTTTTCAGAGAAAAGAGAAAAAGGACTATATCGAAGAGAGGAACCTAACCATAGTGAAAACAAAAAAAATTGGAATTGTTTTGATGGCCAAAAAACTAATTTTTTAATGCCCAAAAACAAAAAAAAAAAAAAGAGGACATTTGCCAAAAATTTTTTTTGGCCGGACTACTTATCCAAACTTCCCGTTTTAAAATCAAATAAAGATTGATACTTATACAAGAGATCATAGTGTTTAGAAACTAAATTGGAATTAAACACGGTAATATATAAGAGTTTTATATTATAACCACATAATTTCTAAAAACTTTATAAGCAAGAATTGAAACTTGATTCTTAAACACTCACTACCCTGTGTTAAAAAAAAAATCTTTTCAACTACACAAGTTATATCCCCATTACATATAATTTATTTGTTTTTTATGAGGAAAAGAACTCATTATTATTTTTTTTTTGAATATGAATTAGTGGATAGAATCACTTTTATTATAGCATATGAGAGCTTTACATTGTAACAATTTTTTTTATTATTACTGTAACATGTAAAAGCTTTATATTATTTATAACTAAATTTATAGTAAAAACCCCACCACTTAACTAAACATCTGTATAAGTCAATACACGCTTTCATTGAAATATCAATAAGAACCTCAGTATACCATATATTTGATATGTCAAAAAGTTGAACCAACTTAGCTAATTTATGAGCCACATTGATATAAGTACGGGGTCAAAAAAGGCTTCATCATTATGTCTGCATGATACATCACTTTGGTGCGGTGCTTACACTTTTCACTTTTACATAAGATATAAATTATTAAAAAGGGGAAAACTTTAATTATCATTTATAATGTTCAATTATTAGTATTACAAAATTAATATTAATTTGTTTCGTATAAATAATAAAAAAGAGAGGGATTGTTATATTTAGGGAAAAATACTTTCTGACCGGAAACATATAGCTTTAAAGGGTTAAATAGGAGTATTCTTATATAAAATTATAAGGGACATTAAATCTTTCTCAAGAAGTTATAAATCTAATAAAAGCGTACTGTTTATATGTTGCACTACTTTCATTGTTCCTTTTCATTTGGACTCGTGCGTGACTCCCCACCGCGCGCGTTTCCAAAGAAGAAGCCCCGTTTCATGTTGGCGCCTTAAAACAATGACATTTCAAACTATCCCAAGTCTCCACGTATCCCTCCATTTCTGTTACCCGCCTTCATCGCTCTCTCTCCCAACTCAGAGCTCTCCTGATTATCTCTGCAAACGCTCACACACAAAAAAAAAAAAAAAAAAAAAAAAAAAAAAACAGCGGAGAAAGAAACAGAGAGAAACGAAACGTTTTTTTGTTCATCTTAATTTTGGTAGAGATGGCGCAGAATTTCGACACGATGAGCGGAACGCTGCCGGGGATTCTGCTCCTCCGAAGAATCAGAGGTAAAGACTGGAGCTTGTCCACCTACAGATACGTCATCCTGCTCGTCACGTTCATAGCCTACGCCTGCTAGCACGCCTCTCGAAAACCTAGCAGTATAGTCAAGAGCGTTCTCGACCACCAGAACGACAGCGTTTCTCCTTCCCGTCCATGGCCGATTGGCGACGTCTTCGTCAAGACGGAAGAACAGGACTGGTTTGCTGACAACAGGTCTCGAGATTCGGGTTGGACTCCGTTCAACGGCAAAGGACGGGACTTCGAAATTGGGCGAAATCGACGTCGCTTTCTTGGCTTGTTACTCTTTGGGAATGTACTTCGCCGGGCATTTGGGCGACACACTGGATCTCCGGCTGTTCCTCACGACGGGGATGATCGGGAGCGGAATCTTCGTCGGTCTGTTCGGGATGGGGTATTTCTGGGACATTCACGCTTTCTGGTTCTACCTCGTGATGCAGATGGTGGCGGGGCTTTTGCAGGCGACGGGATGGCCGTCGGTCGTGGCGGTGATCGGGAACTGGTTCGGGAAGAGGAAGAGGGGCTTGATAATGGGCGTGTGGAACTCGCACACCTCCGTGGGTAACATTGGCCGCGAGTGTTTTGAACTTTGGGTGGGGTTGGTCTTTCATAGTCCCCGGTGGTTTAATTGTGCTCGGAGGGATCTTGGTTTACTTGTTCTTGGCCGCTTATCCTGAGGATGTCGGGTTTTTGGGTCCTCTCCAAGGATCGGTGGCTCCTAATTTGGCCGCGAGTGTTTTGAACTTTGGGTGGGGTTGGTCTTTCATAGTCCCCGGTGGTTTAATTGTGCTCGGAGGGATCTTGGTTTACTTGTTCTTGGCCGCTTATCCTAAGGATGTCGGGTTTTTGGGTCCTCTTCAAGGATCGGTGGCTCCTAATTATGTTGAGTCAAGTAATGATGTTGAAGAAGTGAGGACGGAGAAAGGGACCGGAACAACAAATGGGCTTCCAGCGTGGCTCGGTTAGAAGGACAAGTGTCGGGATTCTTGAGGCGTTTATGATTCCTGGGGTTATACCTTTTGCGCTGTGCCTTTTTTTCTCCAAGCTTGTGGTCTACACGTTTCTGTACTGGTTGCCGTTTTATTCAAGCCAGACAGGTATTGTCTGTTCTCATATTCTCATTTGGTTAATTAGTATTATAAGGAGTTAAAAGAATATGTTGTTGATGTTTAGCTTGCTTGATGTTGTGTGATGGCGTCTGGTATGTCGGATAGTTTGATTGTGGTTAGGGGCGGAACCAGAAAAATTAATCGGAGTAAGGCCGTGACTAAAACTAATGAGGTGGGCTACATAAAAGAGATTTAGGATTTTAGAGGAAGAAATACAAATTTAGGGGACAAAACACAGAGTTTTATAAAATTTTATATACTTTAAATTAAAAGGGAAAAAAATTCACAGGGCAGCTGTGCACCCTCATCCATGTGTGTAGATACTAGTCATATACATGAGATGGGGGGAGGGATATCTAGTCATATGTTTACTTAAAAAAATGAAGAATGGTAAGTTAAGGGGACCCACATGATGCAAGGAATGAGGAAAGGGAAAGTCATTTGTAAATTACCAATACCATGTATTTTCCTTTGATAGTCTTACTGAATTTTAACCATAGTTTTATGGACAGAGACATTTTTGTAAATTAGTACTTAAGCAAGTAGGATCCCTATCCTAAAGTTACTACAAAAAGTTTTATAAGCAAACACTAGAAAGGCGTTTTCTTTTGTTTCCAACACCTTCTCCTTTTCAAATTAAATTTCATTACATGTTAGTAGGCATGCCCGTAGTTTCTTATCGAAGAGTGTTATTCGATGGGAGAAATAATCTGCAAGGAATAGATGGAACGTTCAAGGATGGACTCTATTATGCTGGATATGTTTGCATTGATTAAATCAATTGATCCCGTTCATTTCGATAAAAGGGAGGAAAATTGGTCGACTCATTCTCATGATAAACATTATATCAACATGATTAATTGTTCCTATTTGAGTGTAACTGTTCAGCGCTATTTTCTTGACAAGGCTTTTGTCCTATTCTGATGTCATTCGTTTTTGCTTGATTATTAATTTTTATTTTTGCAAAGAGAACTTTTTTCACTCTACTAATGAGAGAGAGTCTCCTGAGGGGTTTTTAGCATATCCTGAGTTCTTAGTTTAAGCAGGGCTTCTGCGTAGGTCATGTACCCTTATTGCGAAGCCACTTCTTTAAAAGTTAATTGTACAAGGCCAATTTAGTTCTAGTATACGTGACTCAAACTTGGGTACTATACTATCATTTCTTTTTGGGTGTCAAAGACAGTTTGTTTATTCTTGCGATAACAACAAAAGAAATGAAAAATATGCTCTTTTACCAGCTCTGCTATGGTGATTATTTTCACGAGTCCCTTGTGATTCTCACTTCTCATTTAGTCATCCTTTTGATAACTTTTTATTCTTGCGAAGAGTGGACCGCTGGAATCCAACGTTCTGTCTCATCAATGCTTAAAACATTGTAAGCAATCATGAATTCATTAGGGGACAAAAAAACAGACGCATATCTTGTTTTCGTGCTTCTTATCGCTTCAAATTCTGTGTCTAATATAGTGTTTCTGTCTTGTTTTCTTTTACCATTTTGCAGATATTGGTGGAGAGTATGTTTCGGTAAAATCTGCTGGAAATCTCTCTACTTTATTTGATGTAGGGGGGATTGTTGGTGGAATCCTTGCTGGCTTTATATCCGACAAGCTTCGCGCTCGGGCTACAACCGCAGCCAGCTTTATGTATGCTGCAATTCCTTCCATGCTTTTATATCGAACATACGGGAGCATTTCACATAGTGTCAACATTGTGCTTATGATGATTGCTGGCTTGTTTGTGAATGGGCCATATGCACTAATCACCACCGCAGTTTCTGCAGACCTTGGTACCCACAGTTCTCTTAGAGGGGATTTGCGAGCGCTTGCTACGGTTACAGCCATAATTGATGGCACTGGATCTGTTGGTGCCGCTCTTGGCCCTCTGCTTACTGGATTTCTTCCAACAAAGGGATGGGATACAGTATTCGTGATGCTAATGCTTGGGGCTCTCATTGCCGGGCTATTATTATCTCGTCTGGTCATGGATGAAATTTCTGAAAAGACGTATAAACCGTCACCTGTTTCCAATGGGCGGCGAAGTTTTGGAGGTAATCGCTTTTTTCCCTTGTGCTAAGAAAATATATATTTTCTAGAAATACTGATTTTATTTCTCATATGCAGAGGTTTAGCTGGTCCTTATATAGCATAAAGCTGCTATATGCTATATGGTATTTCTAGAAATTTGCATGTGCCGGTTATAGAAAGTCATGTACGTTTGGCTACATAGATTATCCAAATGTTTAAGACATTTGAGACAGCTTCTGGAAACACCGAATTAAACTGAAATGTTGTGATAGAAATTTTGTTCTTATGTTCGGCCGGATAATGATATAAACAAAGAATAACGTCTTGTTTTGATTCCTAAGCGTCTGCAACTGTTTGATCTCAGCTAATTATTGGCAAAAATAGCTTCACTTAAACCTCTGATCAAATGCACGCACAGATAAAAATATTTCAATCTTGTTTTTTTGTTTTTCTTTCTTGGTTGTTGAATGCATTAAGTGAATGTGCAAGCATTTCCTGATTTATTTCCAATTCTAAAAAGACCCCCAAAAAAAAAAATCTTGGTAAGATGAAAATTTTCACCTATATCTACTATTGCATCACTTTCTGACATAAACCTGATCTCTTGCAGTTGCTGCTCCTGCATCTCAGCCGCATCTAGGCGACCGAAGATGATTTTGAGGTCAAGAAGTTTCATCATAATTTGAGAAACCAGGAAGTAGGAACATGTTCCCAGAAACTGGGGTGGAGAAATAGATTGTTCTTTTTTTGTTCCTATTGCAGAAGAAAATTGGAGCATAGAGTATCTCTGAGAATTTTGATTTGATGGCTTTGAGAAGTAGCTTTTAGCACCTCATGTTTCTGTAATATATGCATACACAACATACGTGTAAATTAAATGAACATTTTTGTTGAATCGAAGTGCATTTGTAGCTACCGGGAGATCAACTTTTGGATTTTAAGTTTTGGGCTAAATGCTGCAATTAAAGGTTTTTTTTTTTCAAACCAACTTTAGGTTAAATTCTTTGCTTGACCTAAGCTCCAAACGGTCAAAAATTGTTGTTGGTATTTCTCTTTTCGCTCCGTTTTCCTTTACATTGGTTCTTAATAGCGATTTTTTTTTTTTTTGGGTTACTCATTTCTCTTCGACGTTCTTTTTGGGTCATCAAATTAATCCACCACGCTTAGCAGGGACAAATCTATTTTGTGCGAGGTTCATATTGGAAAAATTATGGTCTATTATAATCTACTAATCATTTATCACTAATTAACCAGTAAATGATTTGTTGAAATTGATTAAATATTGAATGATATTAATCTCTCATCAATAAATCATCAAGTTAATTATTGATAAATAAAAGATGGATCAATTATTTTCAGAAACGGTAATTTTTCTAAACTAATAAAAGGGTGATTAATAGAACTTTTTCTAACAAAGACTTATGGCCATTTAATTCATATATGTAAGCAAATTAAATAGCATATTTCAGATTCTAAAAAAAAAAATAGTAGATTTCAGATGAAATAACAAAAGATCTATTATTTTCCCAGTTAAAGTGTGGTTTTTATTTAAGCTAAAGACAAACGCATAAATCTGGAATAATTTCTGTTGTGTGGTGCTCCAAAACCTTTCCAAAATACTCGAAATGCTAAAGAGAAACTTTTATTTTTGGGCAAACTTTGGCAGCCACATATGTAGCTCTTTAACCAATCAAGATACCTCTTCTTACTTTTTTCATTTATTTATTGCTGAAAGCAACCAAAGATGCCTTATGAATAAAGGGTCTTTTTTCTTTTTTTTTTGAGAAGACCGAACAACAAATCAGGGGACACATATGCATGTGATTTTTTTTTTTTTTTAACCCTTTGGAAATTGATATAATGTGCTTTCCAGCATCCAGCTTATCCTTTTCACTTTAAAGTGTTCATACTTTTTTTTTTTTAATTTTAATTTGTGCTTATAATGCATTTGTTTTGTCCACTCCATCTCTTTGGTCTTCACCTTTATCTTTTCCAAAAGCTATTTGCCAACTATGAACTTTTTTTTATTATTTTTTTATTTCAGGCTTTTGGCTAGGTTAGCAATAATTTAGTTTAACAGAAGTACATAGAAGCACTTTTGTTGGGTCGCCTGCTATTATATAATACTATATTATGTGAATTTTGTTCAACTACATAAAAAAAAAAAAAAAAAAAACCTTTCTTTTAGCTTTATTGTTTTGGAAAGTTGCGCAAGGAATTTTGATTTGTATTCAAGTCAATAGCAATTTAGATGTCGATTGATATTGGCTTCAATGCCTAGGATAGATCTAGCCTATGAGAAGTAAAATAAAGTGCAAGAAATAAATAGATGAATGAATTTAATTAAGCGGTTCACCTTCAATGCAAGAGTTATGTCTGTTAAGTCGAAGAAGAACTTTTTTGTTAATAATTGACGTTTACTACTCCACGGTTTTCGTGATTCGAATTGGATTTCATATTCAAATTTGAACATACTTTTCTTGCTTTGAATGAAAACAACTCCTTTTTTTTTTGGTATAGAATTTGTATCCTTGAAGATGAGGAAAGCGTAGTTTCGATTGAACTCTTTTCTTCATCACAAAATGAAAGGTTTCACAGAATATTCTCAAAATATCATGGGGGGCATTCGGCTCAATTCCTATGTTGTGCAGTCGTCTTTGACTCTTGGAAGCTGTAAGTTGTTCAAAGTTGTTATGAGATCTGGTTCATCTGTTAGTTGTTGTGGTCATTGTATTCTTTTGTAGGCTCTTAGCTGTTGATGACCTTCGGTTTAGTTGATCCGAGTTGACACGTAGATGCTAGAGATTTGAAGGATAAATCTTGCTCCAAAGGAAAAAGCCTCTTTTGTTACTGGCAGCAATTCCCCCATATTGACAGGGCGGCAACAAAATTCAACTTGTACTAATTGATCTAGCATTCGGCATGTTTTGTAATTTTTAAGTCAGAGGTGTCAATTTGAGCTGCTCAGCCTGGTCCATGCAAGTCAAACGTACAAGTCAAAAACGTGCCTGAAAGAAAAAAAGAAGGCCCAATGCAACCCTATCCAAAATCAGCCTCAAGCTAGCTACTTTGACCCGACTTAAATTGACAAAGTAATAATTACACTACAATACCACATGGCAAAATTGCAATACCAGAATTAAAATTACACCACAACATTCAAGAAAAAGCATGGTTACATTTTAATTATCATAATCATCGTTACATTTTATGCTATATAATTATATGATAATTATTTCAACGATATCAAGTTTTGCTATTCTTAAAATCTTTTGAAATTTTACTATGGCT
Source organism: Artocarpus hirsutus (assembly GCA_946598075.1). NCBI lineage: Eukaryota > Viridiplantae > Streptophyta > Magnoliopsida > Rosales > Moraceae > Artocarpus > Artocarpus hirsutus. The sequence goes on from CAMOHE010027299.1 coordinate 30,766, forward strand.
CAATTTCACTACTAGATATTACTACATGTCAATTTTTAATTAATTTTGTTTGTAATTACGTTGTGAAAACAACAATAAGCGGCTAAAGCTTATTTGTTAGACACTTACACTACAAAACGACTAAATTTTCTGGTTCCAGAAAGTGTTTAATTTGGGCACTTTCATGCAAAGCAACAACAATAGGGGTTGTTTTCGACCAAGCTGTCACAAACCATACACACATCAATGGTACGTTATAGAACATGAAAAAGCAATAAATAATTTTTCTAGATTTTCACGTGTCCTCTTTGAAAGCTCCAATCTTGGACATAAAACCGTCAATTCCTGGTAAACAAAGTACCATATAATTTGTCCCATTTTTATCGACTGATTATTTGCTTAAATATGCAGATTGTCACGGGTTACTATCATTACATAGCGCGGACAATACACGAAATATATGTACGTCGTTTTCCATTGGTTGGCAAAGGACCCCATGTCTTTCAGCCTTCATATATAAAAATATACATACATATATATATATATACATATGTATGTATGTATATACACACACAATATGTGTTGGGTTTTATCTTAGGTCTCTTTCGATATTTCTTATCAACTTTACTTTTATTATATATGATATATATTCAATAGTTTTATCAAATTATGTTGATTATAATTTTTGAATAAGGCTAAGGCTATAGTAGATTCTCTTTATTTTTTGATGTATGCTCTGTTTAATCCCAACCATTAAATGAGACTTAGAAACGATTTTATCCATAGAAAATTTTGAAACTTTTATCATATGACTGTCAACATTTTTCTTTTAGCAACTCACATTATTTGTTTTAATCACCTAATGGAGGAAAAATATGTACGTGCATATGAAAATGTCAAAATGTATTGTAGTTATACATTTTTTTAAAAAAGTACCAATCTCTATAACTTATGTTAATCAAGCGTGAATGTGAAATTATTGTGAAACTATGCTTACAATTAAGCACAATACGATATTTGCTTACTGAAAAGTATAGAGAAAAAAATTGATTAACAAAAAAAAATGCTATATTAAAAGACTTGAACTCAAGACTCAATATATAGGAAACACAAACTTACCCACCTATCGACTTACCTGTGTATGGTAATCTTGGAATTTGAACTCATGAGTTGAAACTTAAACAATGTAATAGATCTCTTATATGCTACAATATAAAGTTGATCTTAGAGTTTAAACTTATAAGTTCAAACCAAGCTGGTTACCAAAACACCATTTCACGTAAAATAACTTAACATATTTATACCAAGTAATGTGATATACCCTAAAACAAAGTAGTAATTTAAAAGAAATAGCTAACAAAAATGTATATATAAATTTTATAGAAAATTTAAAATAGTTCTTAAAACATAAGATCAGTGATACTCCTCAAAGTGTTAAAGTAATGAAGATCCATTTGGTGAAATAACACTTCATGTTATCTCTCTAGTAACTCGTGGTACATGCATTAATTAATAATGTTAGCTTTCGACCAACGATGAAAATATCGATATTGATGAAAATATCGATACTCGAATTTTACGAAAATGTTGATGCAAATATCAATAACTGTAGAAATTAACATAAAATATAGAAAGTCATCTTAAACCACTTTATTTTTACATAAGACTTCAAGAAGCTCTAAAATTATTAATAATACATAGTTTAGATGAATATTTCAACCAGATTATTAAGTATGTGATGAATAGAATGGTAAAAAGTAATCATAATATTATAAATGATAAGCATACAATCTCAAATTGTGTAAATTAGTTAAAACTCGAATAATATAAGTATTTTACATCTATAGTTTCATACAAAATAAGAAAATATTAATATCGAAAAGGCTTCTAGGAGGTTCATGATTGCTAGTAACTCTAAGATTGGAGGCCTAGAGTTGATATTTTAAATCACATGTTTTAGTGTACGGAATAAATTGAAAATTGAATTTACAGCATTGAAAAGTAAATTTGTGAAAAGAATATATTAAAAAAGTGAATTGAAATAACGTGAATTTTATATTTCAAAGTACTTTAAAAACTACATATAAAGTTTGGATATTTTATAGATTTTTTGTCAATATTTCTATGAAAATTTCCGTAAAATTTTAAGATATTTGTTCATTTTACACTACAATTTTCATGGAAATAGATGTTTTCGTCAAAATATTAATATCTGTGGAAATTTCTATAGAAATTTCTGGATATTCTATGGAAAGGATATGCTACCTCTGTTTTTGTATCAGTACTTCGAAAATACAGAAATATAGATAGAAATATTGACGGAAATGTAGATTTTTCAATCCTTGTATGTTTTTCAATATTAAATTTAGTCAAAATTATATTAAAATAAAAAATACAAAACAACAAAATCTAATACAATTGAAAACAAAACTCTATCGATATTTTTTAATGTATCATATCTTAGAATTCTTATAATTATAAGTGAACTTGTAAGATGAAATTATTATTAAAAAATTAAAGGAGAGATTAAAAAGAGAGAACATAGCAATTTAATGGCAATGTGCATACACAATTGGATAAGTTGTCCAAAATTATCAAATGGAGAACTTGCTTAACCGTGCAACAAACATATTTAAATTCAAACCACAGTTAAAAATAGATATGTACAAAACACTAACAAAAGTCAACTTTTTCTTAATAAATATTAGGTTATTAACACTGGTAGCTCATAAACTTTAGAGTCTTTCTAACCTTGCCCCTGAACTTTAAAAATCATCACTTTATTCTCTGAACTTTGAAAACTTCTCACCTTACCCCCTGAATTTTTCAAAATCACTATTTTACCCTTGGACTTTTAAAGCTCATTTTTGTCCTAATTTTTTGATTTTCTGTTCAAATAGATGGAATTAGGCCCACATGATTCGCACATGGTTCACTTGTAAGGGCAAACATGATATTTATCACACTAAGTTTTGTTTCATGTTACATTCTTACTTGACACTTTTGTTTTTTATTTGAACTCCCATTTAGGACAGGTTTGCCTATACATTTCTTCTCACTTTTAATGCATATCTTATTTAATAAGTCGATATTGTTTGTCGATATTTGAATCTGAATACTAAAGAAGATAAGTTATGCACTGAAGATGAGGAGATATCAACAAATAATATAAAAAAGAAAATATGCATACAGGTCCTTCTAAAATGAGAGCAGATAAAAAAAATTAAACGAGAGTATAAACGTGAAACAAAACCTAAGAGTAATAAAATCTTATTTTTGCCCTTACAAATGATCCATGAGCTAATCACGTGGGTTTAATTTAGTATATTTAAATGAAAAATCAAAAAATATGAGATAAAATGAGAAGTTTTGAAAGTTCATAGGCAAAAAAAGTGCTATTAAAATGCAGGAGGTTAAATGAGAAGTTCTGAAAATTCAAAGATAAGGCGAGTAGTTCTGAAAATTTAGAGATAAAATAATGATTTTTAAGATTCAATAGACAAAATAAAAAAGACCCTAAAATTTAGGATCTATTAATATTAACAACCCTAAATATTAATAATTTTTTGAGACTATCATTCATATTATACCTGCAGCTTTATCGTGTTAGAAATATATTTAAGGACACGACTCCAAATATATGTATAGAGAAATTATGGGATAAAAGCGTGAAATTATCACTATAGGCTCCCCTTCTTGTCCGCAATAATTCTGCCACTAGGCTCTTGAAAAAAAATTAATAATTAATTAATTAAAAAAAACAAGAGTATTGGGTAAAAACAAGCATAGTTTCGAATTTCGATATAAAGTTTTGTTTCGTTGGAGGAATTTGGATGTAATACGTTCATGTATAGAACCTTTTTTTCCTGGGCAGAAAATCCATGTATAGCTCTCATATGAATTATTTTATGGCTGAGTGGAGTGGACGGTGGGCATTATTGCCCTTTGCCGTAGCCCGCCATGTGCTTAAGTGGAAGGAGCACAATAACTCTCAATCTTAAAAAGGGAAAGAGAGTATAAAACTATAAAAAGTCTCCTTCAAGAGTACTCTAAGGACCTATTGGCGGGGGAGTTCTAAAAGTTAGTCCAAAAATTGTTTTTATAAGTGTTTAGATGATTAATCATAAGTTTTTTAACTCTTAAGAAGTGTTTGTAGTCAAAACATAATAAAGTTTTTTAAAAAAACACTTTTGAAATAGACTTGAAATATATACAGAGTTTTTATAATACATTATAAATTTTATTATAACATTTTTATTATCAATTATAAAATTTTGAAACATTTTTGACCTATTTAAACTCTTTTAAATATATGATTCTAGAACACTGACTCAAAATCCACAAATTTAGTTTTTCTCTTTTTATGGCTAAAAGCATAAACAAAAGTTATGTTAAATAGGCCCTAATTTTTTCATTTAAAAACTGAGAGAAAATCGATGCTCTATTATTATTTTTTTGCTACTATATTTTTAAGCATTTGTTGATTAATTTATTTTATCGAGTGCGTCATGTACGTCCAAGACTTTTGTAAATATTAAAGTATTTAGCATTAGTGGGTGCTCCACCATACCCAGGGCCTCTCTTCAATTGTGCGCAGCATTTGTAATGTATAATGCAGAACATGTATTTAACAAGTTTTAAATCCAAATATTTTTTTTTTCACGTCACAGAATAATGGTTAACTTTGACAAAAGGCTAGCTTAAGTATTGAAATTTTTGGGGTGTTTGACGAGGAGGTTAGAACCATTAATTAAAACTATTTTTATTGTTGTATGTGGAAGCTTTATAGTGTAGTAATTTTTTTTTTTACTTAACATGTGAAAACTTTACACTGTTTATAACTAAAAAAATGGTCTAGATTACAACTGTCAAACACCCTTACACATTAAAATTAATAATAGGGTTTACAACGGAAGTAACGTTTCCTCTCTCCTTATCATGGTGGCTTTTTTTTTTGAATTATATAATAATGTTGCCAAAGTAATCCTGACTCGAGTTGTATATGCAAGGTAATATTATAAGTTTGAGACAATTTTAAATTTGGTCATTGAAAAATAGAAAAATTCTTGAGGAGTACACCATCAATACTAAGCACAACACACTATGAGATTGTCTTATCGCACATTGTTGAATGTCATAACATAAGGGTTGTAATCACAAAAAACACATAAAATTTGTAGTAATTTATTTTTAATATAAAAGTTATATCTCTTTTTAACTGTTACGAAAAACATTCACTGTCATGAAAAGAAACTTACGACATTTTAACTCTATATTTTATGTAATCTTTTTTTAATGACCCAAAGTGGGCCCTTTTTTATATATAAAAAATCTGAAATAAGTGAACAAAACTACCATTAATAAAATTTTGGTTTGAGGCTCCGGCCCCGCAAACCATAAACGGACTACTTCCCACGTCAACATAGATTTGTACAGATTCCCAACTTTATATTGTGTCTGTATATATGTGTGCCCATGTATGTATGCATCTATTGACTTACTTAGATGCATATATGTGCAAAAATAATAGAGTTAATTTTATTAATGGTCTTTGAGGTTTTCTCTTAGCCTTATTTTAGTCCTTAACATTTAAAAAATTTTATTTTAGTCTCTAATATTTTATTTAGTTTCAGTTTCAATCTTTTCGTTAGTTAGACATTAAATATTTAACAAAAAACTTTTAAAATGTCAATTTTTAGTCCTTAACCTATTACTTTGTTCATTTTTTGTCACTTTGTTATAGCCAAAAGTTATTAGGGACTAAAATTTGAAAAATCTAAAGTGGAAAACTAAATATAATTAAAATTTTAAAAGCTATTTTATCAGATTGTTGGTAAGATAAATTTTTTTTTTCAGAATTAGTAAGATAAAATTTAATTTAAAAAAATAAGTTGAATTTTTAATACTAGTAAGTGTTCAACTTTAGCTTTAAAAAACAAAAATCATCTAAAAATAATACGATAAATTGTTTTTTTTTTAATTTTAGCTACATGAATAAAAAATGTTGGATTTAGTTTCCCACTTTAGTTTTTTTTTTTTTTAAGTTCTGATCCTTAATAATGCATTGCTATTAGAAAGATCAAAAGTGAAACAAAATAATAGATTAAGGACTAAAAGTGAAACAAAACAATAGATTATATACCAAAGTTGGATACTTTAAAAATATTTCGTTAAATATTTAATATCTAGCTGACGGCTGGATCAAAATTAAAACGAAATAAAAGATTGATGACCAAAATGAGATTTTTTAAATGTTAAGGACTATACTAAAACTAAAAATAATAAGGACCAGTTTGTGAAATTACACAAATAGCTGTTCACACGCCCTGGTTCTTCACAATTTACCCTTTCCAGAGCCTTCTGGTCACGCTGTTTCTGTACATTAATGGGCTAGTGCGGTTGCTTTCGTTGACGTTGACTTCAAGATGTTATGGCATAAAGCAAAGAGAGCATAAGGGAAAACTCAAAGATTACGTTCCATAAAACCATATCATAATTAAGGGAAGAACTAGAAAGTATTTGCCCCAACAAGCTTTCATTTAATTACTTAAAGCGTGCGTGCCTATATCTAATTCCTAATTATGGTAGGGGCAAATTAAGGCTGAACAAAAAATGAAATTAAAAATTACGGTTATACCTTCTAAATTTGAAGCATTTACCTCTTGAATTTTTAATTTTATTAAGTTACCATGAACTTATAAATTTGTGGCAAGTCAATCTTCATTGATAGCATTTTTTGACTGAAATTGACATGTAATTTGCATATGAATAATTGATTATTAATATGGATGATCATTTTTATATATTTAAACCCAAATTTATTGTGGTTAATTCTTTAATCAAATTTTCATCAAAATAGATAATTTTAAATTAACTTTGGTTCGAATATAAATTTGAGTTAACATTTATAAGAAAAACCTTTTTATACTCTTAATAAAAGACTCATGTGAAAATTACATATTAATTTTAATTAAAAACTTAAGATTTCCATGAATAGGAGTGTTTTGCTTTAAATTTCTAAGTTCAAGGGGGAATTTACTAAAATTAAAGTTTAATACACAAATTACAGATGTGCGACAAGTTCAAGGGACAACAATACCAAATACCAAAGAAGAAAAGAATTTCTTGCGGTAAAGGAGAGGGAAGGATAATCTCACATGTTTTTCATTTAATATTTATAGAATTAGTAAGGTTCTTCTTAAATTTTTAAGTTCAAAAAATTATTATTTAGGGGAAAAACATCGTGAGATACCATTTAACTACTAAAATTTAGATAAAAATACACTCGTACTGTCAGTATCATAGTTCAGGATAAACGAAAAATGGATTTGTGTACAATTTAATATAGATCATCGATTTGTTAAGCACTAGGCAATCTTTTATTTAATTTAGGGGATTGTTGGGGGAGAGATTAATGCGTTGTAAGTGTCGTTTAACTCAAATGTTGTGCAACTATTAGTCGTAAAAGGTTTTTCTAATGGGAATTATGGGACGCTCCTGCCTAAAAATTTCATGTACTTGCAAAGACAACTTTAGAGACTGAAGGCAGGTTGAAACCTAATGTTTTTTTTTTATTTTTTGAATTTAGGCAAGCGAGAAATCGAACTCTTTATCTTATAGTAAAGTTAAAAATGAATTTATCTTTAAAATATATCTGCAACTATCAAATCAAAAAATTTTGATTCAAATAAATTTTGTGTTTTTTAATTTAAAATTGATATTGTTTTTGCTTCAAATGTTTGGTGTGGACTTATGATTTGGCTCTTAATTTGAGGAGAACTCTGGCATTTCTCTAGATTATTCTGTGCAGGTTGCTGATGCTTTTGCTCATGGAAGTTTGGTGGGCCAAGGCCTAGCCTTACCTTTCAAGATAATTTTTAAAAAAAAAAAGAAAAGAAAAAAAATAGTCTTATTTTGTTTAGGTGTGTATGCTCAATCATATGTGTATTGCTAATAAAATTGCCCATTTCACAGAAGCGTGCATTGGGCAAGGGGTTAAAAGGACAACGTAACATCATTAAAAAATTGCAAGCGAAAAAAGAGAATTATAAACAACCAATTAATTAGCTCCACATTCTTTGCAGCTTCCAACATATTTGTATCTTTATTAATATCATGAGAGAATTTGCTTCCGTGACATGCTGAGGCACATAGCAGTTCGATTCTTTTAATTATAAAGTAAAAATTTTCGAAAAGTATTTTAGCATCCCAGCATTTTGTTTGAAAAAAAAAAGAAAAAAAAAATAATTCAAAGTGGAGAAAAGGAAATGTACAATTTAGGGTTTGGAGCTCTCTTTTCTATTTTATTTTTGTTTGAGAATATATTCAAATGGAGAATATCTATACATTTATATATATATTTATTGAATTGAAGTTTGAAATAGCAATCTCACTTTAAGGAAAAAAAAAATACTAAAACAAATATCAATGTGCCGTCCTGTCTCTATCTTTTTCGCTTAATAATTAATATTTTTGCACCCTTCTAAAAAGCGAATTAGGAATGTGCTTATATAGTGGGGTTGAATCAAGATTATTATTACTTTTCCATGTGTCAAGTAACAAGAAAAAGAAAGCATCATAATTATGCTCAAAAAAGAAAAGCAACATTATTCGCGTTCTGCTACATGCCTGGCACGTTTCAATAATATTGTGAGAGGCACAATTATTTTTTAGTAGTAGCTCCTTAAGACATGCAAACTTAAAATGTGTATTCTTTTTTTCTTGAGAGAAGTATAATTTGATATCGCTTTTATTTTTTAGATATGAATGGAAAATAGACCAGAAATTGTTTTCAAGTAACATTGTTAATGCCTGATATTGGCATAACATCACGTGCGGGGTGTACGGTGGTAAAGTTCTTTGTTCTGCCTCCTGTTCTACTTGGTTTGGTCGGATTTGCAAGAAGAGAGAAGACCTCAGAGTAAGGGGACACTGGTTTCGTGCTTGCCAATGGTACTCTGATGCTCAAGTTAGTGTTCAGACCAGGAAGAGGTAAGGGAGAGGCAAAGTAGGCAAGGGAAGAATGCATGTACCTTTGTGGTGGAGTTGATACTCCTATTTATATGGTTTAGCTTGGATCCGGGTGTGGACCGGTTTGGCCTGTGACCCGAGTGTCCAACGATAAATGTTACGATCTTCAGAGAAGGATGATTGTCCAACAGAGTGTTGAGATGGTGCCACGTGGTGATCTTTAGGTATGATCCATGACTGTGTGATCTGTTTAAGATCCAACGGTCTTGCCAGTTGGGGTTGTTCTTCATGGTTGCTTTGGCAAGGTTGGACAGGTCCTGGTCAGACAGATCATAGTTGGACATATCCTGGTCTTGGTCGGACGGGTCCTAGTCTTACAGATCTTGGTCTTGGTTGGACAGATCATGCTCGGATAGATCCTGAACTTGGTTGGACGGGTCCTTTTTAGCCCAATTGATGGCCTTTTCGGATTGGTCCTTTCAGCCAATCTAATCGGGTGCTTGGTTTAAAGAGAGTATGAACTTCAGACAGTTTTTTCATCATAAAGATTTCCCCCAACAAACATTTTTAAAAAGATTTTCACTCTTTGTTTCACTATTAGTTTAGACAAAAAATTAACAAAAATATTACAGGACAAGTTTTAGCGTAGAGAAAAAGAGTAAGATATAAGTAGTAATAATTTTTAGCCATTAACAAATGCTTACAGACCGGTTTTACACTTATAACAAGTATTACAGTGACTTTTAAATGGATCAATGACTTTTAATTTTGGATAAAATAGAGATCTTGTTATATTTTAATCTTTAGGTATTAATATACATATGAATGTCTTTTTATCTTAATTTTTAGGTATTAATATTTATCACTACTTTGGTATTTTATGTGGTGTTTAGAAGAGCAGTTTTATATAATACTATGTAAGAGTTGTATGCTATTTACAGTTTAAAACCAAGTGGATAAAATCTCAATCCTAAACACCCTATTAATGATATCTTGCCAGCTATATTTTGAAAGGTCCTTTAAAAATTTTGAAATACATGTTAACCTACATTTTCATACTTTAATAATTAAGTCAATTGAATGACACCAAGCATAATGCGGTACAACACGCAAAAATTAGACATGCCACATGAATCTATCACTAGTAATAATATTTTCTCACTCTATATAGACCGGACAACTGCTGCACGTGTCAGAAGCACGACCCTAATTGCACCAAAATCCCATGCACTCAAACGCCAACCACAATGAACATAAATGGATCCTTAGCAAAAATCTTCCACCAACTTGTTTTTTCCCTTCCTCTATATATCAGTCTCATTTCTCAGCCCTCACTTGACCCTATTCCTAATCCTTGCCACTCCAAAAACACCCCCTCTCTCTAGCTTCTCTCTCCTTGTATCACATTCTCCACTCGCTCTCCCCGAGCCATGGCCCTCACGCGCGCCATGCTCTTCCTAGCACTCTCTTTCACTACTCTCGCCGCCCTCTCTTCCGCCCAAGCCCCTGCCTCCTCCCCCACCTCCGGCGGGGCCACCCCTCCATCCTCCATTTCCACCCCACCAACGGCAAGTTCACCGACGACCACACCAAGCCCACCAACGACTACACCAAGCCGACCCACGACCTCACCAAGCCCACAAGCTCCCACCGCAAGCCCACCGACCACGGCCAGTCCACCGACAACTGCCAGCCCACCAACGACAGCCAGCCCGCCAACGACGGCGAGCCCTCCAACCGTGTCCAGCCCACCGCCCGCAGCCGAGCCGACTCCGTCGCCGTCATCGTCTGGGCCCGGCCCAGCAGCAGCATCACCGCCGTCGCCGTCAGGGCCGGCACCTGCCAGCGAACCGGGTGGCTCCGAGATGCCGCCGCCGGCAACGACTCCGGTAGGGTCCAATAAGGACAACGGGAGCGCGTACGTAAAGGGAAGTAAGATGGTTTTGGTGTCGTTTTTGGGAGGAGTCGCCCTGCTCCTTTTCTAAACGACGAGCCTGTCGAATATTGTTCATGTTTAAAAAAAAAAAAAAAAAAAGGGATAACGTAGATTTTTGAGATATTTATTTGTGTATTCTTTACTGCTTTTGAGATATGTTTTCGTTTTCCTTTTTTTTTTCTTTAAAATTTATTTTCTTGTTCTGTTTTCTCCTTTTTTTTTTGGGACATTTTATGAATTCTTGGAAGTCTCCGTATTGTGAGTTGCGAGGGTTAGTCGTGATGTTTTTTTAGCATTTTGACTTGGCAGAATAAGTGAGACATGATTATTGTTTTGTGTTTCTGTTATTTGATTCTTCTCTACATGTGTATGTACAATCATTAAAAACAGAAACTACATTCTCTTATTTCTGGAGGAGAGCCATGTTTCTATGAGTTTTACGAAACCTTCTATCATGTTAGTTCTAAAACCAAAAAAAAAAAAAAAAAAGTTCTCTTTGATTTTGCTAGAAACAATTTCTAGCAAAGCAGTGTCTTTCATTTTTGATAAAGAAGAGAAAAAAGAAATTAAGGAGGGTCGGGTTTAAAAAATACCCCTCTAGTAAGACACAATAAAAAGTTATAGTTGTATTTAATTTGACATTACTTTGTGTTTCATATAATAACTCTCCTAATACTTTTTTTTAGAGAATTTTGTGGTAGAACATGAAAAAAAAAAGGCTTGATAGCACAGCACAATTTTCATTCTTCAACTTATAAATAAGAATTATCTCAAATTTAAAAATTTTCATAAATGAGGGACCAAAAATCAAGTGATCCTTGGTAATATGTAAAAAGTATCACACCTGTAGTTAAATTTGCAACTATCAAATTTTCATCATTGTCGTATTTTGTTTAAGATGATATTATTTTAACTTGATTTGACGGTTAAAACGGTATCTAAAGTTAATCTACCAGCTGGAAACTATATCTTTATCAATAGGGTATTTTTTTTCATACCTAAATTACATGATTCTCATTATTGTTTGTCATCTATGCTCTACAAAAACTAACCAAGGTTTCCTCAAAACAGAAATATAGCATCTCTTCAAATTTGATGCATAGCAATCACAAAGGATGATGAAGGAATAATTGTCATTTTTTATCATGAACCCAAAATACACAAAGGAATAATTGTCACAATATATTCTGCACATTGTGCATGAACCGAAAATATAATCGAGTCCAGTCATATAATTTAGCAAGCATTGTATAAATAGCTAAGAATCTAAATACATTAGCACTAATGACAAAGGCTTGCTTTCTCTCTTATTTTGGTCTCACATATTAGACAAAAGCTAGAAGCATTCTTGGGCTATTATTTTCATATCATATCAAAAGAAATCCTCTCATCAAATGACACAAACTTCAGAACCGTAGCTTGATGAAAGGCATAACCTACTTACTAAAAAAAAAAGAAAAAGGCACAAAAAAAAAAGCCTATCTCTGGACTTTTCCAACCGATAATAAATGTTTTCAAACCATTAAATCTGATCAAAATTATTTTTTATTATCTGGTCAAAATTATTTTTTATTTTTTTAGTTTTTTTATACTTTGTTACTACCAGTAAGACAAATTGTCAAAAAAAAAAAAAAAAAAAACTTGACTAGAAACTTTGTTGAGGATGGCTGAAGGGAGTCGGTGGGGAGAGTAATAAACAGGTGAAAATGGGTGTGATAGATGAGGAAGAGAATAAGGGAAGAGAAAAAAAGGTAAGATACTTAGCTGTATAGGGTAGAAATATGTGGTGGTGGTGAATTTCTATTGAATTTTGCTTTTGGGAATATTGGGGAGGTGTCCCTTCTCTTGGCGTGGCCTTTTATTATTATTGTTGTTATTATTGTGGGAGAGGAAGCTACAATAGAGGAGGGAGAGGAAACCATCAAAAGAAGAAGTTGGCCTTTTTATGGGGGAATTATATGAGGAAACATTGGTTTGTGATGGTGGAGCAAATATGTGACAAACACTACTTCATCTCTAGGAAAGTGATGCGCACATGGTGTTTCAGCCCCACCAACATTTAATGAATTTGAGAGAGACTCACAGAGATTTTTATTTTTTTATGTTTTGGATTTGGATGCTTGCTAAGTGATGCTATCATGCCACAAATTTTTGGTTAATTAGTATTATTCTAAATACCAAACTCGTTTAGTTAGTAGTTAAATTTTGAGATATCAACTAATGTGACTGTTGTTTAGATCATGTTTTATGGTAAGTTGACAAGTACTAATCTAGAATATTTAGTTTCATAATCATTGGATCGATGTGTTTATTTTCATTGCCAAGTACTTCTTTATCACCATTTGAAAAGGCACAAAACTTAATTACTTGGGATTCTAAGTTTTTTTTTGTTATTCAGTTAAACTAATAGCCATTTGAATGCTAAGACATTATCAAGCCAATCATTCTTCTCTCTCTAACACACAGACAATATTTCAGAATGTTAGTGTTCACGGATTTTTCATTACTGCCTCTATGAATTCATAAATGCAATTAACACACACACACACAGAGCCTTTTTAATAAACTTTATTTTTGCTATTTAATGGTGCTTTTAAGCTCAAATATGCAATATTATCACTCATTACGAAAATATTGAAAGATAACTTGATATCAATGGGGAAGGCAAAAGAAAAAGAGAAAAAAAGAAAAAAAAAGAAAAGAAACTAAAGCATTGGATTCTCTAAAAGGGCTAATCAGTAAGAATCAGCTGCCTCTTTTTATCCTTATCAGTTTCTTTTTATTATTATTATTTTTTTTATAATACTTTTAACGTTTCCTTTATCTAGTCTAGACAGAAAAGCGACCTTTCTATTCCATTGCGTTGAGCGAGGTAATTGGATAATTCATTTCGTCAGGAATTTGTAGACCACATGGAAAGGGTATCACTGAAATTTAAATATGTCATCTTCTATCCTTGATAACATATTTTTATCTTTAATAAATGAATAATTTTCATCTTTTTTCTCTGAACGACATCACTTATGTCATCTTATCCTTTTCGATCCTCTCAAACTTTGTCCATTAACAAAAAAAACCTCCTTCTATCTAACTTCTGTTAAATTTGAGAAACTTTTGATGATTTGACCGTAATATAAACAATTAAAAAGAACAAATTAGTCATTTTAGCGCTAATTTGTTATTACATTGGCTAGAAAATAAAATTCCTCAAAAAACCCTAGAAACTATAACGTAAGATTATACTCGATACAGGCATATAGTCTGATTCTGATACCTACATACATACATACATGCATACATGGAATTCATGCTAGTTATCCTTTTGTGTCAATGGAATATTTTTATTATTTAATTAGTTCTTGAAAACATAATAAATATATAGTCATTTGAGTTGGTTTTTCTCCCTCCTTTTTTTCCTTCTTTTCCATTAATAGATCCAAATTCAACTACAATCATTTTGGTAATTCACTATATGCTGAATTTATGATGAGTGTTTGATGCTTATAGGAGTCTGATACTTTAATTTATATCATTTACCTCACAAGATTTAGGGAAAAAAAGTTTTGACCTAAATAATCAAATTCAAGACCGATAATAAAAGAGAGTTTTTGTTGTTTTGGGGGGGGTGGGGGTGGGGGTGTGGTGAGATTGATTTTAAGAGGGGAGGTTTTTTATTATTAATTTATTTTTTAACCACTTCTAAATTTGTTGGCCAAGTCAATAAAATATTGTTAAATCTAATGGAAGTTAAATAGAAAGAGGTTTTTTTACTAACAGAACAAAGTTTAAGAGGATAAAATAGTGCAATTTAAAATTCGAGATAAAATGACCTAGTTCGAAGGGCAAAAATAAAAATTCCTAAAAAAAGGCAATCTTTTAGTTAAAAGGCTTAAATAATACATTTTCATTGAAATAAATTTATGACAAAATATTTCATTTCCTTTTCGGTTGATCAATTTCAGCATTATTTGTCTAAACCCTCAAAAAATTTGATTTTATCTTTTTGATTGTTTTTCCCCCTTTTTGCATTTGGAGAGGGAGGAGTTTTGACTTGAAGTGTATGATACAAAGGGTACATCTGACAACCACAACATTTTAAATTAGCATAAGATTAATTCATCATATACTATGATCATTAGTTAGAGTACATGTTTATCCAATTATAAAAAGATATAATGCTAAAGGTAATGAATTTGTAAAAGAAGATAAATGAGTAAGAACATGGATCATTATTTCTTTTATTGTTTATTACCTCTTTGAAAGCAGAATAAGATATTAAATTAAGAATAATTTTTTTACAATGTAATTACTAAAGTATACTTTTGCATAGCTAAATAAAAGCAATACTATTTGTCTTGAGTTACAACCCCACGCTCTGAGAATGGGGATAAAAATCAATTTTTTTTATAATTATTAGTTAAACATGCGACTTATTCTTTGCATACAAATAAATTGATAACTATTCTTTTCTTTTTTGAACAGGTAATTGTACTCTTGCTTAAAAAAATACACACATCAATACTAATGAAAGTGACTAAATTACATAGGAATACCTAATCTCGATTCTAAATCAACTCTACCAATAAATTCTAATAAAAGGTTCTAGGGGATTAAACTTCTACACATACGACGTACTAACATTAGTGTACTTTGTCTCGTTCAAAAAATTCGCTATGATCGATGGAGAACTTCGATCAATCGAGATCGATCGAGACTAAAAGATCCATATTACAACGATCACCTACAGTAGCACCATTGAGGCCAAGCTGAAATATACTGGACTTAAGACAAATCCAGAGAGTGGAACTACTCTTTTTGTTACAAACTAAAATAACAACCACAAAACTAGAAATACAAACGGGCAAAACTACCTTTATAATACAATGCAGAACCAAGATAAAAGCATAACAAAAGTCTATGGAGTCGATCCAGCCATCGTGACTTAGGAGTCAGGAGATTGCTACAACAACCCGAGCTAAAGAGATGGGAAAAGATGCGAGCCTTCACTGACAGCTCATGACAGCCATGGGACGTTGTCGCCTGACCACACGCCACTGTGGGTGAACCCAAACCAGTCAAGGAGACCCCTTGGGGAGCCATCGGCTCGAGAAAAGTGATACCTTTAGCCATCGGAGCACCTGGAGATCTCCGCCCCTCCCCGAAACAAAACCCGTCGAGAACCCCCCTTTGCGGAGCACAAACTTTCTAACAGCCCCAAAAGCTCCAACAACCTAGAGATCGGCGTCCCTCATCATATTCTTGTCCACAAAAACCCTTTCCACACGCCCGCCTCTGTTGCATGCAACCGACACCCATTGCGCTGGCCTCCTATCTCTGATATCCTCCACCTATAAAAACTGTCGTAAAAGGTTCCGCATACTAAAAATTTTGAATATCGGGACCTTTAACGACGGTTTTTATAAAAATCGTCATAAAAGGTCAGCATCTTGACGCGTGCTTAAATTTGGACGGGGGACTAAAAATTTTGAATATCGGGACCTTTCATGATGGTTTTTATAAAAATCGTTATGAAAGGTTTCGCATCTTGACGCGTACTTAAATTTAGACGGGAGACTAAAAATTTCGAATATGGGATCTTTCATGACAGTTTTTATAAAAACCGTCGTGAAAGGTAAATTTAGGCAGGGGCTAAAAATTTTGAATATAGGGCCTTTCACGACGGTTTTATAAAAACCGTCGTTAAAGGTTCCGCATATTAAAGATTTTGAATATCGGGACCTTTCACGACGGCTTTTATAAAAACTGTCATGAAAGATTCTGCATCTTGGCGTGTATTTAAATTTGGACAGGGGACTAAAACTTTCGAATATGGGACCTTTCATGACAGTTTTTATAAAAACCGTAATGAAAGGTAAATTTTAGGTGGGGGACTAAAAATTTCGAATATGGAGCCTTTCATGGTGATTTTTATAAAAACCGTTTTGAAAGATTCCTCATATTAAAAATAATTTATATCGGGACCTTTCACGATGGTTTTTAAAAAAACCGTCGTGAAAGGTTTTGTATCTTGGCGCGTACTTAAATTTAGACGGGGACTAAAAATTTCAAATATGAGACCTTTTATGACAGTTTTTATAAAAACAGTCGTAAAAGGAAAATTTAGGCGGGGGACTAAAATTTCGAATATAGGACCTTTTACGACGGTTTTTATAAAAATCATCGTAAAAGGTTATGTATATTAAAAATTCCAAATATCAGGACCTTTCACGACAGTTTTTATAAAAGCCGTCGTAAAAGGTCCACATCTTGGCACGTGCTTAAATTTGGACGGGGACTAAAAATTTTGAATATGCGGACCTTTCACGACGGTTTTTGTAAAAACTATCATAAAATGTGCGCGTGCAACCTTTCACGACAGTTTTTATAAAAACTGTCGTGAAAGGTTTCGCGTATTCAAAATTTTTAGTCCCCGCCTAAATTTAAGCGCGCGCTAATGCTATGGCCTTTCCTATTTATTCGAAATCTCTCCAACTCAAACCCTCTCTAACTCTCAAACCCGCTTATTTCTCCCTTTTCTCTCTCTAACTCCTCCCCCAACGGCCCAGCCACTGACGAACCCAGCCACCCATGACATTCTCCTATCACTTTCTCCACGACCTCACCGTTATTCGACCCAACCCCCAACAAAGTTGGCGCCGTTTGTTGCCGTTCGTCCTCGTCCGTTGACATTCTACAGACTCCGCCGTTGTTTGACTCCTCCCTTAACGTTCTTCCTATTCTACCGCTGTTGGTAAATTTCAAACCATTAGTTTTAGTGTTAATGTTATAGTTAGTTCTAAACTTAGTATTATTTGGTTATTTTAGTGTTATTTAGCTTTTGAAGCTTCATCCTGGAACCAAAACATCAGGCCGAGAGTCCGAAGGCCAGCCTAGAGGTGGCACTGAACTCCGGCCCTACACAATCTTGGCGGCGCACTGAAGGAGCAAAAAAAAAAAAAAAAAAAAAAAAAAGCCCCGTCCAGAGCTAAACGAGTAGAAAGAGAAAATCGTAAAACTCTTCTAGATGCGTCCTCGATAACTATTCACTTAAGGGGATTCAAAAAGATGAGTAAAGGTTGACTTTTCTCTTCCACATTTCTCAGATTATGCAGGGTTCACCAAACTATTTAATTTCCTTTTTGTACAGTTTTGGACTATACTTTGGAAATCACATAATTTCATGTGCATATGACATCTCAGGGCAATTAGTACACACTACAGACCAGGCATTGGTGGGCCTTAATTGGGCTCCATTTTTCCCGTCATCTGACATGCCAGTACCAATACGGCCCAGCTGATTCACCCTTCGATCACACAGTAATCTTTTCCCCTACGTAACTCCATTTCTGGAAAAACAAGGGTGAAAAGATTGTCCTTCGTGAGCTGACATCTTAATTTTCAACATCAGAGAGACAAAAATCTAATAGTATATAATTAGTCATTCATTTGATTTTCTTTTTTTTTTTCTTTCCTGCTATATCAAACAGGGTAAAGAAAGTTCAACTTTTTTTTTCTCTTATTCATATTTCTATCCATCCTTTTCCTCTCTCTCGTACCATACAGAGTGCAAGAGCATCTCCATAAGAATAACAAGACGACAAACGAAATTATATATATATATATATATATATATATATTATAACAACTACAGCTCAGAAAAAAGAAAAGAAAAGAAAAGAAAACCCTATAATGTTTCCCCAAACAAAACAGGAGTACATTGTTTCCCATCATAGCAGAAACAAAGGGTTTTCAATAACTACATGCCTAGTACAAGCACAAATGCTCATTCTTGTACTTTGCCTTGTTGGCCCATCATATTCATACATACATACATATATATATGATTTGCAGGCTTCTGAATCAAGAAACGGCCCACTTCCCAAACATTTTTTTTTAATTATTATTGGTTAATCACTTGTTGCCAATTGCGCAAGAGGCCTGCAATACAAGGCACATAACTAGCTCAAAAACAATGTACGGACAAATGATCATCCAAGTCATGAACCAACAACAAAAGTACATACTGATTGTGGAGCAAACTTGCAACAAGAGAGTCTTCATTTTTACTCTGTTTTGCAATGGCCCAGTTGAAGAAGTTTCACAAGAAATGAAAATTTGAAGGCATGATGTAAAACAAACGACCACATATATCTTTGACTGCTCTCATATATTCTTTAGAAGGTATTAAATTCAATTTTCCTATGTTGCACTTTCTGACTGGTAAGCTAGAAAACGGGACACAAGCATACTATACGGCGATGTTTTGCGATGGAGGGTTGTAGAACTAAAACAAAGTTGTATGTGAAAACATTGTTGTTGGTTAGGACACTCGAATAATGATTATCCATCATATCATCTGCATCTATCTTTTCCTTTGTTTTCTTCTACACGCGAAACAATCAGAACATGGAGATCGGTTTTTAATTGAGTAACTTGTTTGCAGCTTGGCAGGTGGTATTTTCAGTTCTTCTACTAGTATTTGTCGAAGCCTTTCGTTCTCCTCCTGGAGCTCCTCGATGACTTGCTGGTGTTTCAATACCTGCTGGTTTATGAAAATTAAATGAATTAGGCAAAACAGATAAAAAATGAGCTAAAAACTTAGTAGCTTTATTCAAACAAAAACTCTGTGACAAATAGAATGAACATTTTTTATGAGTTATAACTGATATAGATTCAAGGTCTGAATCTCGACAATAAAGAATATGGTTGAAACACAAAATTGATATGTGAGTCGAAAACAAATTCATTTGACACGATTGAAAACCGTCAAGTGGAAAAAAGAAACAAACAGTTCACTGAATAATTTACTTTGTTGGAATGAAAACCATGATTTTCTAGTTCCAGTGAACTACCCTTGGAATTTTCTACTTTATACAAACTTTAATATCCACGATTAATGGAATCCGATGTCTCTGAGAAAAATATTAGAGTTCCTATGGTCGATTATCAAAATAGGCAAAAACAGCATATTACTGTGACGCCGACTGATAGATCAATGATGAATCACTTGATTAAAGCATGCAAAATAATTGAGCATTTGAACCCAGTCTGTGTTGAAAATTACCATGTAAAGCATGTCATTTTCTGTCCTCAACCGTCCATCCTGTAAGGTTAAGATTCAATTTTCAGTAAGCTACTAATTATACTCATCATTATCCAAGAAATAAAATTCAACTCACAATTAAAGTAGAAGGGAGAATAAAGTTTATTGCCTTTAATGGTTCTAAATCCCTTGAAATCATACACACACATACATATCTTCCCAACAATGAACATCAACTACAGCACCCTATTGTTGTTTTCTTTGAAAACTATCCTTTCCAAGCAATCACTAAGCTAAATTCTAGTCTCGAGAAGGTTCTGAAGCGATCATTTAGAAATAAAAAAAAAAAAAACCATTGTAAATGATAAGGGAAACCCTTTTAAAGCAACAAGGGATGCGAGAATATTAATGTACCAAGCAAAGAGACAATACGTGAACTCATTCTATTCACAACATACCACTTCATTTAAATCCCTTCGCTCTCCTTTCAGAATTGGATTCTGCAGAAAACTGCCGAGTACTTTTTCTGTACGAGTTCCAAGGGGAGCGTCTAATGAAGTTGTTTTTGACATAACATTTCCATAATTTGCACCGACACTTTTATTTTCATATCCAGGCAGGCCTTGAGATGACTGGTCTGGCAGCTTTGTTGCCAACTGCATCATGCTTCCCATCGGATTTTGAGTTGAAAAATTATTCACCGTGCTCAAACCTCCTTTCAACGAACTTGGAAGGGAACCTTGACCGATAGGTAGATTGGGAGCCATCCCAAATTTCATCATCATCTTTGCCATCGCTTGCTAGAAAAATTCGGAAACCTAAATTTCAGGTCTACTTTTAGCTAACAATGATAAGGAAGATAACATGACAAGAGAAGGCAAAACATACTGCAATACAGAACTGGATTTGATGCAAGGCGCTAGGCTTCAGGGCAAGGCCTGCCGTGGGAAGGAGATGTTTACAACACAATGTAAGTTACAAAATGAACGAAAGTTTTATCTTTTATTAGTTCCTAAACATAAATATCACGACATACCAACCCCAAAACCATGGCCAATGCCAACTGCGCATCCAATGCCAGCTTCTATGTTCTTAGCCCCCAGCTTCTTAAACTGGACAAATGAGAAAAGAAATATAGCAGATAAGTAAATGATTCAGCTGCTAAACATTGTTTTCATTCATTTCCCACTTTTGAATTTCGAATGCAATGCCAAAAAAAAAAAAAAAAAAGTGGACTTACTGTGTCGTTTACATGTCTAGTAACACCAGAAAACGCATAAGTTGCACCTCTTGCGGCACTCATTACTTCATTCAATACAGGTATTGCACCTGTTGGTTCAATCAATACGTGGTTAACTATAATATAATTTATAAACAATGACGGAAGGAAAAATCAGTACCATACTTATTAAAATATCAATACTTTAAACTAACAAATTGCATCACCTTACACTAAGCTCGGGCTTTTATCACTTAAACTATCAACAAATGGACAACCACTAGCATTGTACAGTCATTATCAATACCAAAATGTGGGGAAAAAGTATAAACTTAAAAAAAAAAAACTGATTATTGGAGAATTTTGCTTCTATAATGCCCATATACTCAACCAAACATAGCTAAAAGCAACAACAATGGAGAAAAAAATTCAAGTACATGGCTTCTTAGCCTCCAGGCTCAAATGGGTTTCACCATTTTTGGATTTGAAGAGCTTCCCTAAGTCCATATTGAACAATAACACTAAAAACTTTCGACAAAGACAGAGAAAGGGGAAAGGTCAAGGAAATTACTAAATACCAAGATTTAAAGGGCGACCAACGCCGATACCAATACCGCAGCCGATGCCAAAGCCAGTAAATACTTGTCCCACTTTCAAAGTAAGTGGATTCCCAAATCGGATTCCTTTATTTTCCCTTCTCTGATTCCTAATCACCATCCCACTCTTACTAGTACTAGTACTATTACTGCTGTTATTCTCCATTCCCTCTAATAAGCTTTTCCTTCCGTTCACGTTAATAGCACATATGAAAATAAAAAAAATTTCGGATCGTGCAGGTGCAGGGATTCGGCGTGTATTATTACTCTCACCACCACCACGTTAAATAAGCGTTAAAATAGCTTCTTCTTTTTTTATTTGTTATGGTTTTATTTCATCTTTTAAAAGTCCCACGTCGAGAACAAAAACAAGTCATCCCTCAACTTCACCTTATATAACAACTTAGTTTGCTCTGTTGCTGGGTGTTGCCAGTAAAGTGATGGCTAATGGTTGTCTAATTTGGAGATAAAATTTAGTTTAGAATGTTTAATAATTAAATATTATTATATTTTTTACATTAATATTTTTTTAGAAAACTTGTAGCAATTATACGATTAAAACTTACTAGTGACCTCATCATTATTATATTTAGTTTACTGGGAAATATCATATCATTGTGAAAATATAAAAATTAACTAGTGACTTTGTTAGATCGTCGATGGCCAAAAAAAACAATATTTACTGAGAATTATTGTATTTTTTTATGTGTTCACCGACGACTTTGCCAAGCCGCAAGCGGGCAAAAAATGTAATATTTATCAAAAAATACCGTATTACTGTTTAAATATAAAAATTTACCGCGAGTTCATTAGTAATACAATTATAGGAAATGCTATATTTATCATGTAAATACAAAAATTCACCTGTAACTTCGCTGATCCGCCAGTGATCAAAAAATATAATATTTACTTGAAAATACTGTATTATTATGTAAATACAAAAATTCACCAAAGACTTCGTCAGACTGCCTGTGGCCAAAAAATACAATATTTACTAGAAAATACTACCATATTTATAGTTAAATAAAAAAAATCTAGTAAATATTGTATTAACAAAAATTCATCTGCGACTTCGTCGGTACCATCAATGACCAAGAAATACAGTATTACCTGGGTAATACTGTATTACTATGCAAATATAAAAATTCAGTGATGACTTCGCTAGACCGGTGGCGACCGAGAAATACAATGTTACTACGATAATATTGTATTATTGTGTAAATACAAAAAATTTCTAAAAACATTGCTAGACATCAACGATAATGACAACGTTGTCAAAAACTGATAAATATAGTATTTAGCGGTTAATATCATATTTACCGTTAATAGATCTTTTAAACCTAAAAATAAACCTTAAATCCATTTTTTAACAAAAATTCTTTTATTATCAAACCTTTTTTTCTTTTTCTTTTTCTTTTTTTTTTCCTTTCTTTTCCTTTCTCTGTACTGTTAATTCACTAAGGAGAACGACACAACACAACCTAACACAAACCACAAAAAACGACATCATGATTCATCCTCAACATTATCAACATCTCATATGTCGCTTGCCTTCCCTTTCTCTCTTCAACCACCCCCACTTGCACCTTTCTCTCTTCGAGGCCTTCTTCTCTACCACTCTCGGTAACTCCCTTCTCTCTCTCTCTCTCTAACTTTTCCAATATTCAAACTCATGTATGTATATAGTTATATTTATATTTATTTTCACGTATATGTTACAGCTAGTGTGGTGGATACTAATACAAATACGACAACAGAAGATCATCATCATGGTTCTGCCGATGCAACCGACCTGGCCATGTTCACCGCCACCGCTGGCTCAGTTCTTTGCCGAAACGACGACGGTGGCCTTGTCGTCTAACAACAGTACTACTAAGGCAGCCGAGATATATGAGTCCGAGCTCAAAACCATAGTCACAAGCTTCCTTCGCGGTTATAATAATAACAATAATATTAATGAACAAATCGATAACGGAGTCGACGGTGATGGAAAAGACCATCTCACTGGACGGAAGTCTCGGCAGTTGCTGTTGCTTTTCATAGGTTGCTAGATCTAGCCGTGTCGTCGATCTTCAGGTTGATGATCGGATGTCTCGGCAACCCGAACTCAGACTCTCTCGATCGACGACAGAGACGCGATTGTGAAAGATCACGAGCGTAACGGAAATAAGCTTCTAGATGAGATCGACAACTCGGCCGTCGGGATCTATCGAGAGGAGAAAGAGAGACCGATCGACGATCTCGAGGCTGACGACCGCCGTGGAGTTGGTGGTATTTGTCGGTGGGAGGACGATCGGATCTGCGCCGTCGAGGATAACGGAGAGAAAATCAGAAAGAGAGAGCGGGAGCAGAGAAAAACGGAGAAGGAAAAGAAAAAATGGGAGAGAGAATGAAATAAAACTGATAAAAAAGAGAAGAAAAACAGGTCAGATTTATTATGGGGTATTTTTGGGTTTTTGGCTACCTTAAAACTTTGATTTGCTATTTCCTTCGTCTTTTAAAAATATCAGACATAATTTACTATTATATAAAAAAAAAATCTAACGTCTTGTGCAATTTCTCAATTACATATTGGGAGGATGAGAAGTGTACTTTGCGCCTTGTGACGCTTGTAAGTCTATGTGAAAAGCTTGTGTTCCTTAACGTCACAAGTCACTCTTTTGGCAAATCATGTGTCTAAAAAATCAGTTAAAACTAAAAATATTAGTTTAACAATTATAATATATAAAATTTTATATTATATTAAATTTTTTGCTTTTTAACTTACTATATTGTTAATAGCTATATACTGTTAGAACCGAGATATCAAACAGAGGCTGTAGTTGTTTGTCTACTAGAGTTTATGTGAGGAATGATATGGGGTAAGATTAATCTTCTATGCTTTGTCGAAAATAACTAAATAAATAAGTGAGAGGGAGTGATTAATGCCTAAATATGTCGAAAAAAAGAGGTTGCACTAATATAATTAGGGCGGTTGTATCTTTAAGGAGTTGACAAATAAAACAAGAAAAGATTAAATGGATTCGAATTAGTGATTTGATTTGAGTCAGTATGATTTGAATTAAGATTTAAGTTACTGATTTTAATTGTTATCTGAATTGACATTTGGATGTACATTTAAGTTTTAATCTGAGTATGTAATAAAATTGAAATTTGTGTTTGGAGAGGTAGTGAAAATAGTTTTTGATTTATTAACAAATCTAATAAAATCTCAATGTTAATAATCTTTAAAAATATGCAATATAGATCTCAATTTATTCCTTTCTTCACTAGGAACACAATGAAAAAAGAATCATTTCAATTGAATATCAAATGAAGAAGTTATGATTTTTTTCTTTAAATATATAAGAGAGAATTTTAGTATTTACTGTAGTAGAGATATCCAGGTATCAAAAGTTTAGAGGGATAAGAACTCTAAAAACTTAGATTTTTGATACTCAAAGACTTCAGATTTTGAGAAAAACAAATACATATCAAAATAATTCTTGATACTTGAATCCAAATTTAAATCTATTGAGTCCAAATAATATTCAAAACAAACAGACCCTTATAAAAAACATTGAGAGATAATTAATAAAATAAATCAAAGAGAGTGATATTGTTGTTGAGAAATTAAAATTTAAGAAAAATTTTTAAAAAAAATTATATGATTAAAGAGGTAAGACATCAAGAACCCCATATATGCTTCAGTCACTCGTTTAGATTTTGATTTACGTTATGACTTAATTGAAAGTTTTATGTCTCAAACAATTAACCGAAAAATATAAATATGAAGAACATGCAATTAAAAATGTATTTGACTAATAAAATTCTTATATTGAAGATTAACAAATATTATTCTTTTAAGAAATCTAAAAGCGACAATATCCAGTTGGCAATATTGTAGTAAAAGATTGCTTGTAAAACAATGATATCAATATGATTTTAGTGTGCAACAATTACATAAAAAGAACATGACTAAATGTATATAAAGATTGACAATATAATATATCAATGTGAGAATTGGAAAAAAAAAAAAGATAGAAGAAAATTAGTTACTCAAGTATATAAACTTTACAAAACAATTGGAGAATCCAAACCCTCTCAAGATCACTTTATATATAGGTTCATCTTTAGCCTCATCAAAGAACTCTAGCCTATCTTGGGCAATATTCTCACAAAATTCTAAAAAGAAAATATGAGAATAAAAAGCAAGACAAAAATAAGAGAAAAGATGTCTACACTTGGGCTAAAATTCAACAACCAAATCCTTTGGCAAACCCTCTTATTTATAGAGTTTTTCAAGGCATGCCAAAATGAAAAATCACAATCAACAGAAGAAATAGAGGAAATACAAGCAAAAATGTCTTTTCCAAATTAATTGAAATTTACAAGGCTTTATTTGGAGATTAAAGTCTGATAATGGAAAACCAACAGAAAGAAACGCAACAGCTGAAACTGAAGAGAAAAGGTCTAATGCCACATGTCGCGCGTGAAATGAAAGAGGAGAATGCTGTTGATGTCGGTTGGGGCCCACACGGAGCTGGGGGAGCATAACTGGAATGCACATCGAAGGGGACTTACTGTCACGTCCCAAAAGAGCTCTTGTTGAGAGGTGGGCAGCCTAGGACTTAAGTACTGCTCTTCGGTCCTCTACCTAGTCGAGTGGGACTTTTTGTACGTTACACTCTCCTCTACCCAATCGGGTGACGCCCCCGTCACAGATCGGCTCCCCTGAGGGTCCCACTGGACCGTGGAGAGTCCACACACTAAGCAGGCAGTACCCCGCTTGATACCACTTGTCACGTCCCAAAAGAGCTCTTGTTGAGAGGTGGGCAGCCCAAGACTTAAGTACTACTCTTCGGTCTTCTATCTAGCCGATGTGGGACTTTTTGTACGTTACATTACACTCTAATTGGAGTGTGTTGCATCCTCGCGTGTGAAAGGCTAGAGAATTGGAGACAGCTGGGCCCGCGGGGTTTGGCTTGGCGTCTTCTCTCGCGACACATGTCAGTTGGCAGCTTGATTAGCTGGACAGCTTGGCTTGGCTGAGAGCTTTTATTTGATCTCTTCTTTGTTTATTGGCCCAAAATATAGGCTCGATAATTTCAAATACGACACAATAATACAATATAAAAACGACATAAAATAAACGTATTTGGATTTTATGTATATTAATTGGACCAAAAATAGGTTAGTATGAATAACTCAAAAATAAATGGGCTAAATTCATGCTATTATGTTTAAACATGCTTTAAAATGTTTAATTAAACGGGTTGTAAATGTGTCAATATGACACGACATGATCCGCTTATTTATAACACATTTAAACTTAAAAATAAAAATATTTAAAATTTAAATCTTAAAATGTATAAGGCATGTTATACCAAACCCTTAATTTCAAACCTTAGCTATTCAAACAATTTTATTTCAAACCCTTATGACCTCACCACTTAAACCCTCACCACCCATGTTTGATTTGTTGCTTTGTCTAACTTTATTATTCTTTGAAATCTCAAATAGGATGAAATAGTTGAAGACTTTTGGAGAGTGCTTAAGCTCAATAAGACTGATGTTTTGTGCACTTATATTATTTATTGTTAGATATTTGGATATGAATATTTGGATGTTGGTTATGTTTTGAATTTCGATTTGGATATTTTTATTATGTTTGAAACTTAGTTTGAGTGTTTTGTTATGTTTTGGAACTAGGCATGATGTTGCTTAGACAGTTTACATGCTTGGTAGTAGTAGGCTAGTTCTGATTATATATTGTGTCTTTATTAATTTTCTTTCTTGGCTTTTTTATTTTTTTTAATTTTCAATTAGTTGAGCATAAGCATGTCATATACGTGTTTTTATCGTATCAATCCGTTATGGTATATTTAATAACCGTGTTAATCGTGTCGTATTATATTACATGTGTCATAGATGGTTCATGTTCATGTTTACATTTTAGGCACATTTATTAATCGTGTTTTGTTCGTGTTCAGTCTAATCATGTCATGCTATAAAACGTGCTGATACGAACACGATACGCGAAAACAAATTGCTAGCCCTACCCAAATGTATAACTTTTTATGCTGCTTCTAATTTTGCCAAAATAAATAAGATAAAATTAAAAAATTTCCAATTGAAATATTCAAATAAAAAAATAAAATTTTTTAATTAAATCTCAAATAATTTAACATTTATCAAATAATTAGCAGTAATAAAAGTACAATTTTGTGTGCTGATTAGGGAGCAAACATATAATTTTAGAATTTAAGGTGGGACAAACTATGAATTTTGACAATATATAAATATATATGGGTTGGTCTTAAGTCCAGTGAAGGATGTCATTTAACACTTATTTCAACATTTGAATGGAGATCAAACGGACTTGGTCTAAAGAGGAGTAAGTTAAAGAGAAAACAATGGAAATAGACGTACATGGAGACATTAAAGAATGAGAGAAAACGTAGCTAATATTTTAAAAAATGTATACTATTTAAGTCGTTTATGTAGTCATGTAGAGAAATGATGGCTTATCAAGCCTAAGTGATGTGGGCCCAGCATGTCAGAACAAGCTATTACAGCACATGTACTGCATGCACTCGAGCTATCTCAATGAAGGAGCAAGAGTTGGCGACGCATGTTTTTCTTCTGATGGCTGTGTTGCTGATGCAACGTTGACTAACGAATCAAAGTTTGCCACGTTATAGTAGACTGCTGATTTATGACACTGATTAGGCGTTGACGAAATTTTTTTGAAAATTATGGTTTTTGACTTTAGATTCTAATATTCCCAACAAATAAGCCCAGAAAAATTAATTATTTTACAAAATAAAATGACAAAAAAAAGTAAATTTATTAATTGCTTATTTTACATGAATGTAAATTGAAACTAAAAACACAAACTAAAATAAAAATACTACTTAATTAAACTTAAGGTTTTAAACAAAAACATATATTTTTATAACAAAAACACATAAAAAATTACATAAATTTAAATAACAAAAATACACTAAAACACACAAAAAAATACTAAGTTAGAGGATAAACTTGACAAATAAAAATACAAAACCCCTAAAATTTGACCTTACAAAATAAGTATTTTTATGTGTTATTAGAACTAAAGTTTTCGAAACACAAGAAATTGATTCGAATACCATTAAATTAATGTTTATCATGAACAACAAATATGTTCCACGTTGATAACTCTATAAAAAAGAGTTACTACATAGCTTTTTTTTTTTTTCCTTTTTTTTCTTTTAAGTTTCCAATGGTAATGACATTTTCAACATTTACTTTAACGAAATAACATTATCTAATTTTCCTAATTGA
Organism: Artocarpus hirsutus; assembly: GCA_946598075.1. NCBI lineage: Eukaryota > Viridiplantae > Streptophyta > Magnoliopsida > Rosales > Moraceae > Artocarpus > Artocarpus hirsutus. The sequence goes on from CAMOHE010027299.1 coordinate 59,814, forward strand.
TTTCGAACGTTTGGATTATAATTTAATATGGTAATAATAATGCAGGAAATTATAGATTCTTTTCCTATTTTAAATTAAAATTTTCTCCTTGTTAGTGCCACGTGTCACACACAATCAAAAGCTCAACTGGCATGCCGCCATATGTCTTCATCCACATGAACTTAGAGCTTAATTTCATATTATTTAAATTCGTAATTTTATACAAGTTCTACTACTAGCTATTGGTTACCATTAGTACAATAATGGCAAAAATTAGTTCTACTTTGTTATAACTTGACATTAGTGCAACTTTTTCCAAGACTATACTAATTACAAATTCTTAACTTTATTTCTTTCTTTTGACAACTCATTCAAAACCATTCCCAACACATTCTTATAGTTAAAATGGAAGGAAATTGTCGAAATAGATTACTTAAATAATTATTAGTTTACTCTTTTTTTAAAAAATACATAAATGTTTACATTTTAGTATTTCTTAGTTGTATTTTTTGCCATTACTTCGCAAATAAATAAAAAGTGGTTACCAAATTAATCAAATAAAAAGTTATATATTGTTGTGCTTTCATTCACTTATTATTTTACTTTATATATTTTATCGTTTACAATGGATTAAAAACATATTTTATTCACTTTCTTACTTCTTTATTCAAGTAAGGATACACTTTTACCCTTTATTTATAATATAAGATTATCTACGTCCTTTACCCTGTTAATTGGTAATCAACAATTCCTTACTAATAATACTTTCATGTGTGTCAAACGGTATGCCGACTCATTAGACACATCAGTGCCGTGCCAAATGTAAGAATTGTTCATATATATATATATATATAATTAAAAGAAAAATAAAAATTGGGTGAGTGACCACCTACTCTTAACCTCTATGTAGCCCCGCCCTGCCCATAGCATGCTGGATTTGGTATTCTAGTGGATGGTTTATTCAAGCGATGAGCATTTGATGGATTTAACTGTGAATAAAAAAGGTGCAAGACTACAAGTTCAGTTGCTGATATAATTAAAATGATTAGACACTGTCTTACCAAGTTTGGTACAGGACATTAATGGTCTCTCGAGAAACTGTTGAACGACCTTCTGAAGTGATAAAAACGGTGGATGGCAGTCTGCCATTCCTGATTTTCTGCTCTAGCCATGGGCCACCAATTTAAAACGTACGTTTCAATATGTCATATAACAAACAATTTTGTTGGGTGACGAAATCAGAAATTTTTGTTAATACAACATCAAATTTTTAATGTTCAATGGACATTATTTGTATGTTATATAATAAATCAGATATTCAAATACATGTTTTTTTTTAAATAAATTAGAGTGGGGCCCCGCCTCCATTGAGTGCTTGGCTCCATCCGTGATTTTGCTTACGATTATTATTATTATTATTATTTTTTTTTTTTTGCGTGTGAGTTTCACATATATGCTAACGTCTCTTTCACATTAATAATATGTATGCAAGCACATCCAATTAATTACTAAGTGTTTGAAAACATAAGTTAAAACTAACAAAAATTAAAAAAATTGTTATTATATAAAACTTTTATATATTATAATATTTAAATCAAAATAAATTTTAACAATAATTCGAACAACACTTTTCAAATATATGTTATGCATATTTTTAAAAAATATGTTTATTTATGTCATTTTTAAAAAAATTATCTTATACTATCGATTATAATACTTGTTTAAATTGTGTCATACTTAAATATTTTTATGTTTATAAACAATAATATTTATAGAAATTCCTCGTTTATTTTTGGAAGGCTTTTATTGTATACAAACCTACTTCAAAGTCTTGGTTGAACGGAAACTTTTAATTTAGGATTGTTATAGTATTTTTTTTATAAAATTTAAAATTTTAAAGCATTTTGAATTTAATGCTCATGTTTGGATGAGCTTTCTGAGTGTTGGCCCATTTTATTAATTATTTGTTTTTCCAACTTTTTGGCATTATTAAGCTTCCGGTGGGGCTGGCAATTGATGTTACTGCATCTGCCAAATGCGTACAAAATACTTGATCATTCATGCAATCTTATCCTCGATGGCTCTCTATCAAATCCCATTTAGTGCGTCAGGAAAAAAAGATAATTTTAATTTAATATTTTATGTTGTATTAAAATATGAGTTTGGGACTAAAAACAAATTCGAAAGATGAAAACAAACCTAATATTAAGTAACAAGACAGACACATCTGGATAACGTGACGTGCGATCATTACAATGCACTTAAAATTTTGATACATTTCTCCAATATAGGTATAATCTTATTAAATTTTTTTTCTTTTTTCTTTTTGCTTGTCTGTTTGTTTGTTTTGTTTTGTTTTGTTTTGTTGTGTTTTTTGTTTTTTTAATGATTAAGAGTTAGAATAGGTAGGATCTTTCTGGTGCACAAGCAATATTGAAAATTTGAAGATATAAAGCATAAACTTTTTTTTTTCTTAAGTTGTATCATTACTCTTTGACCAACCTTAAGCAAAAAAAAAAAAAAAAAGGGGAAGTTTTCAAACACTTACGCTCTAAAAATTAGATCATATATAAAATACTTTAATTTTCATAAATAAAAAAACAATGACTTTCCTTTCAAGGATTATCACTTAAATTTTGCTTGGCATTAGGAAGTGTCACAATTATCTTCCCTCCAGATAAACCCTTTTCAGAAGTTGGAATTACCATAACAACTTGATCATCACTTGATCCAATCCAAAAGGAAACATGAACAGGTTTATTCCCTTCACGAAATTCCACCTCATTTGCTCCAAGTTCATCCCAACTTGAGCCAGTGACTCCCATTTTCTCAAGGCTTAACTTGGCCTTGTCAACAATTCCATGTTTTGAACACTTGTCTACCTTAACATTATCCGGTTCGTTCACAAACAACGAGAAGTAGTCCGGATCCGTTTTGTGATCATAACCAAGCTTGGTTTCTACCTCCTCAACACAAAGCAATGCAAGAGAGCTTGTAATTGCAAGCTCCTCTTCGGAATTACGCAAGGTGAAGATCATGGTTTGGCCACGTTTTTTGCTCGGGCTAGACCCGAGAACCGCGGCGATTGAGCTGCCGTCTCTTTTGAATTTAGGGAGGTAATATATGGGTGATTGGGTTGTGGGGGAGCACAGCATGATAATTTTGTTGTGAATTTCTGCCCATCTCTTGAGAAAGTTTCCCTCGAACAAAAAGTCCGCTAGAAGAAGGCTACAGCTTATTCCAAACGAGTATCCACCGCACTCAAAATTAGTCACCTTAAACAAAAAACAAAAATTAAAAAGAAAAACAACATAATTAAACATAAAAAATAACAACAATAATCCACATGATTGACTCTAAAGGTAACAAAAAAATTATACACATACTACAAAATTACTATTGATTTATTTATTTTCAATTACGGATTTATGTATCATTTTTACCACCTGTATTTGATAAATTTTGTTTAAACTAAAAAATTATAACATATAAAAGTTTTGTATTATAGTGTATTTTTATTTTATATTCTAATATATAATAGCTTTTTTAACTCTTTGTTGTTGCCAAACAGTAGGTTAACATATATCATCTAACGTTCGGAAAAACATATAATATATGATTGAGTATGTATAGAAAACCTGCAAGTAGAATAAGGAAGAGAAATTAGGATCTTCTTTATCAATATCTTTCCAAAAGACAAGCTCAGTTTCAGCTTCTTGCCGGCTCATGGAGCCAAGAAACTCAGACAAAGTCACCGGCATTCGGGCCTCAATAAGTCTGATGCCACTGTCGTTTGACACAATCTCCAGTCGTTTATCCTTCTTCCGAAGCCGTCCACAGAAAATAGGCTGCCCCAACAAAGCCTTTCCAAGCGACTCCTTGATCCAACCGGCGTGAAGCCAGCCGGAGTCCTCTTGACACGCCTGGTTGTAGTAGAGAAGCACGTTCAGGCAGCCTCCGAGGATGTCGGAACTGAACAAGTCGCCTGATCCGGCGGCCGACACGCCTCGAACCTGTCGTGGGTCGGTGAATTTTGAAGGTGACACGCTCAGGAGAGACTCAATCTGTAAGTTGGGTATGGCATTTGAGTAGTTTCCCATCTTTTGGCCAAGTTGTCTTGTGGAACGACTAGCTTGTAAGTTGATGAGAATGAATTAATTTATAGGCCACAAAATTACTACACATGTAATAGTTTTTACAATTAAAATGCAACTGCCACATGTGACAATAAGATATTATTTTCATTAATTGTGCTCTCGGACTTTGCTCACATTTTTATTTTGCCTCTTATATCTTTAAACACTCAACTTCGTATTATAAACTTTGATATCTATATATATATATAGTTGGTTTGACATAATGATTTGAACTCATCAATTTGAATAGTTTATAGTATAAAACTCTTAATAGTTATAATGTAAAAACATAGTTAAAACTTTCATAAGCTATAATTTTTAAACAAAAAATGATTCAAACTATTTGTTTAAACTATTCTCCTAAACACTCTATTAGTCTAGTAAGCATATATAGTCTGCTTGTGAGAATTTTTGTGAAAAACTAACTGTATGAATAACAATCACAGGATTGGACCCCAATTTTTTTGGTTAACCTGCAAAGCTTCACAAACAACTCCAACCTACAGTGGGAGTCCTTAATTTTTTTGGTTAAAATTTGAGTTTTATCTTTGTTAAATAGTTATTAAGGATTGTTAATAATGTGGTTAACTGTTAAGTCTGTTTTCTTTGTTTGGGTAATATTCTTATATTTTTAACGAAAATTTTGGCAAGGAGTTAAGTGAAATTAGTTTAATAAGCCGTTTGGAAGAATGGTTAGAACTATGAGTTACAACCTGAAACAGTGTAAAACTTTTACATAATATAGTAAAAAACAAAAAGTCGCTACAGTGTAAAGCTCTCACATGCTATAAACTTCAAATTAAAATTATTGGTTCCAACCGTTGCTAGAAACAGCATGTCGAAAAGGTATAAAGTTTGTGGGTGCAAACAAGAACGACCCTTTATGATATGAACCGAAAAAAAAAAAAAGTTTTTATGAGCTTTTGTCATTTTTGTTAGAGAAATTGCAGTAAGTAAGAATTTTTTGAAACTTTTTCTTGTTAGGAAATGCAATGTTTTAAAATGTTTAAGGTAAATAACATTTACAATACCATAAATACGGTATTTACGATATTGTAAACATTATTTACCTCAAATTTTTTAAAAAATTATATTTGCTCAAAAAAGTTTAAAAATAGAGAAATTTACATGTTGTGCCACACTTTTAAAAAATATATTTATTTATGTCATATTGAAAAAAATTATTACACTACCATTCATATTACATGTTTAAGTAATGCCATACTTTAAACATGTATGATATTTATAAAAAGAATTCATAATGATTCCCTTATCTTTTTTATTATTAATTGAAAAATGTGTTATAAGTAAAACGAGTACATACTCCACCATGTGACTGTAATGAAAAATTGTGAATTTAGAATAAAAGAGGGGTGTGTTTTACGTAGGCGGGAAAAAAGAGAACTGGCATTTTGCTAAATGGGCTTGAAAACTTCTTTTGGATTCAAAACTAACTCGATTTTGTGTTTGGCAACAATAGTTAAAACTAACTTTTTAGTTATCAAATAATATACAGCTCTCACATGATTTAGTAAAAAGCACAAAGTTACTACAATATAAAGTCTCATAAGCTACAGTATTTTAAACCAAAAATTTAGTTCTAATCATGCTTGCTAAAAACCTCAAATTATCAGTAATTACGTTAAAGAGGGATATAAAGGACGTTTTCATAAATTGTCCAGATTCTGCGACAATATATTAAGCGTCATGCAAGTTGGTTAAAGCTGATATACCTAACGATGGGTTTTGAGATGTGTGAGAAGGTGGCCTACTTTATGCAATTCGTTACGTGCAAAAAATTTGGTAAACAGATTATAGTCTTTTTCCTATCTTATTTCCATATTTTATTCATGTGATCCTAACAACATGCAATATCAAATTTCCATACGTCATTTATTATAATTTAGCATTTGGATAAGAAGTCATTATTCAATGGAATATGTTATATTAAAATCAAATATGGCAAACTTGTAATACAAGCATGGGCAATTTAATAAAAAAATTAAATAGATACTCTAAAGTAACTTTCAATGGTTCTTTTTATTCTATGGAGAAAGAGAAAGAGAGATCATAGAACTACTCCCAATCTTGAACAAGATAAATAGGTGCTAGGAGACTTATTTTCACTTTATTTTTGAATCTACCATCAAAGGAATTTTTGAATCTACCATCCAAGGATTTGTGTAAGATCATTTCATAATTTTTGAAGATGTATGAATTACATATTGTTAAAAAGTAGTATCAACACATAATGAAACGACATATTAATATTTCATTTTTTTTTTTCAAAAATAACATTGGCGTTAACATTCTGATTTGAGATGGTATAAGAAGTGTCAAGAAAAGAACATGCATAAATTTAGAAACGCAAACATGTTGTTAGCAATATTTCATTATAAAAAAAAATGTTGCATGTTGGCATAGTTCTAATGCTGTGTAGGTTTTTTGCAATTATGTGCTGGCACCATATTGTAATCACATTGATTTTATTATTATTATTATTATTATTAAAATAATTGTGATTAGGACCCATTTTTCTCAATAAATTATGTGTCAGAGCCCATATAAAAACACAACTACCAAATTCCGTTGACTTATCTATGTTTTGTGACAAATTTAATGTGAACAAGAAACCTCATTAATAGTTGAAAAAAATTAGGAGAGGGGCATCTAGAAGCTCCTTGTATGAGCAAACGATTTGCATATATTAGAGGGAGTATTTGGTGGGTCATCAACGAGGACTTGAGCTATATAATTCTGATCAACCCAACTACATTTAAGAGCCGACCACTGAGTAACTTATCTCGTTAGCCATCACTTCTCAGCCTCGATTAATTGAAGCATAATTAATCTCAACCATTTTACCAAATTCATTTTATATGTGGACCACATTAATCAATGCATCATGTAGAACAAATTTTGAATATCACCACTTCTGTATGGAACTTTATAACTAGTAGTTAACGGGTACATCCGTGAGCCGTCACATAAGTAGTTTAGTTGACATAAACATATAGCATGGCATGTTTCGAGACTTCTCTATTAATTGCCTTCAATACTTGGTCTGAGCTTGCTAATTAATGTTTACGCGCATCCGGCCTTCGCGATGACTTGGATATGACGATGAGGTCTCCAATTAACCGTGTATTTGTTGCATTGGTTTAAATTGTAATATTAAGTTTTTAACTGCTACAGTATAAGTTAAAACTAATTATAATATAAAATTCTCATATGTTATAATACTTGAACTCATTTGATTTTAGTTCAAACTGATTTTCCTCACCTATTAATTTTTTATATTTAACATGATGTGTAACTAATTATTTTATATTATATCATTAAAGAAAAGAAAAAGCATATAAAAGTTAGTAAAAATAAATAAATATTTAAAGGAATTTAATAAAATATCATACTTAAAAAAATATTGGTAGTAAATGTTAGGAAGTTTTTAATATGCTTACAAATGTCACAAACAATCAAGCTCTTTAATTAAAGAACGTGCAGACCAAAATACCCTCGAATTGTCCCTCTTCTTCTCTCCACGTGTCTCTCCCCTCTTTTCCCATTTATCTCCTCTCTTTCTCTCTCATCTCTCCCTATTTCTCTCTCCTGATGGCAATTTGGCGGTCATTAATCTCGACCTTCGACAAGCAACAACAAATTTGGTTTGTGGTCGCAGACAGCGAATCTAGTTCGCGGTCGTGGATGTTGGCCTTTGACTAGTGACATCGGGCGATGACGAAAATTATCTTAGCTGTTGTGACTCATGGCGAAGCCACCGACGTACCTCGCCCTTGTTGCGACAGCGATGGCTTGCGACGATGGAGACACTTTGAAATACAACGAACACGAAGAAGAGGAAGAAAGAGAGATCAAGGGGAGGGAAACAGCAAGGGTGATGAAGTTGGCGTCGTTGACGTCCAGCAAACTTTGCAGCATAGAGTTTCCAAGAGAGAGGAGAGAGAGAGGGGGAACAGAGATTGAAGACGGAGGCGAAAGAAAAAATTGAAACAAGAGGGTTATTTTTTGTATTTTAATTCCAAAAAAATTTGATTCCTTGAATATGCTATTTACTTACCAAGTTTTAAATATCCGGCATTAATTTTAATTAGTCCACTTAAAACTTCTATTTCCCCCATTTGCTATTTACTTATCAAGTTTTAAATATCCAGCATTAATTTTAATTAGTCCACTTAAACTTCTATTTCCCCATTTTCTTTATTTTTAAATTGTGTCACATAATACAATTGATTAGATACAATTGATTAGATGTCATTTAAGGCATAAAAATACAAGTAGATAGAAGTGAGTGGGGGCATGTGCCCCTACCACTAATTCAATTTTTACCCTTAATTTTTGTGTAATATTATAGTTGTCTTTTTTTGTAAGAAAAATTTTAACTGGACCTTCACTTAATATTTAAAATATATAACTATATCCACAGTCAATAAAAAATTATCTCTGATTTTTTTAGTAATATCTATTAAAAATATTTTTTTGTACCCAGGGTGAGGGGGGTTTTTGGTTTTTTTTTTCTTTAATATAGTTTTTTCTTCAGTAGCAATAGTAGTAGTAATGATAATAATAATAATCATATAATAATAGAATAACAACACAAATATTTATATTAAAAACATATTAAAATAATGTATAGAGATTTTAAAAACACTCCAAATAGTTATTCTCTCTCAAAATACAACCCCTCAAAACAGAACATTAACATAATGCAATATATTACAGACATGATGTGGATACATTTCGAGAATACAAAGCACTCCGTATAATTAGTATCCTAACCAAGCATACATGGAGATTACAGGGACATCGATAAACAAAAGATCAAACCTTAAATATGTTATATTTTAAGAGTATTTGTTACTCCATAATATTAGCCATCTTGATACTAGAGTCAATAAATTTAAAGGTTTTAACAACAGCATGTCACAAAAAGTCCAAGATGTAGAAGAGAGCAGTTATTCAGGACACAAAAAATACAGACGAACATACTATAGGTAAAACCAAAATATTACAGTTGGAGGTTCAAATTTAATAGCCGCTCTTTGCTTTCTTTCTTTCAATCAAGTTTGGACGTTACAGTATTAAACTTCGGATGAATGATATATTTTGTCAAGCACTCTTCAACTGTTGAAGCAGTAACTAAGATTTGTCTCCTTGAATCTACAATGAAGTTTTATTCGACAGCGTAATCTAAAAACTTTAAAAGGCCATCATAAAAACCATTACATTCAAATGACCTACGAATTTAGAGTGAATGCCTAACACAATCCTACTAACAACTATGAATAACTCTTTAAGAGTGTCTCAATTACTAGGTAATGTAATGAAAGTACCAGATTTATGGATCATGTTTTCAAGATGCTTAGAGATATCCAAAACTTTCTCTTCCTTACCTACGGTTTTCTCACAGAGGTTCCCTTCATCTAGGAGATGAGGGATGATCCTTACAATATGGTTGCCCTTAGAATGTTCTACTGTTGCTACATTCCCTAGTAACCCTAAGTTACGTCCCCCATAAATCAGGTTGATCTTCCTACATGCAAAAACTTGTCCTGAATATTCTGTGACTTCTAAGTAGACATTACCTTTACCAGGATTAGAACTACAAAAGACATAGATGGTTTCAATTTTCCTAGATGAATGGGGGGAAGACATGTTTGGTTTCTAAGACAGATTAATTCTTGTTTTAACTATTTGATTTTTTTAGTTTTTTGTATTAAGTCCACTCTATCTAAACACTTAGTCGTGAATGGGATCTTAAAGAAGATGGAAATGCCAAAGGACTTAGGAGTTATGATAGGTAGGTGATGATATGTTACTTTACAATCTAAACAACATATGTGCATGTGAGAAGAGAAGATAAGATATGATATTGTACAGATGAAAAATAAAAAAATAAGATATAAATATGTTAGAAAAAGTAGGACCAAATCAGATAGGCCGTTTGTTTTGAGTACTCTTGATACACAATAGATTTAAATTTGGATTTGAGTATCAAGAATTCATTGGATACGTGTTTGTTTCCCCAAAATCTGAATCGTTTGAGTATCAAGAATCTAAATTTTCAGAGTTCTGCTCCCTCCCTAAACTTTTGATACTCGGATATCTCTGCTACAGTAAAAACTGAAATTCTCTCTTATATTTGAGGAAAAAAATTATAGCTTCTTTATTTGATATCCAATTGAGATGATTTTTTTTTTCGTTATCTTCTTAGTGAAGATAGGAATAAATTAAGACATGTATTGCATTTTTTTAAGGATCATTAACATTAAGATTTTTTTAGATTTGTCAATAAATCAAAAACTATTTTTACTACCTCTCCAAACACAAATTTTAATTTTTTTCCATACCCAAATTAAAATGCACATTCAAACGCCAGTTCGGATAATAATTCAAATCAATAACTCAAATCTTAATTTAAATCACACTAACTCAGATCAAATTATTAATTCGAATCTATTTACCAAACGGACCCTGAACAGCTTTTAAAAAATAAACACACAATCATCCAACCTTTGAAAAACAGACTCGGACTGTACAACTTTTGATAATTAAAAATAAAATGACAAAAGACACTCTGACACGGCTATACAACGTTTTGAAAACGAGCACCAAATCTAGAAAAACTGTCATGAATGACAATTTACTGTAGAACTTTTGAAAAAATAAAACACAAATCTTGAAACGTTTAGATGAAATTCAAAATTTTCAAACATATTATAGTACAGTATGTGATGGATCTGACAAGATTATTTTTTGAAAGAAAATAATAAAATAAAAACATATACTAATAATTCAACACTTACTGTAACAATATAAACACCTACTATGATGATTTTAAAACAACCAACATTCAAACGACCTCTCTAGATTGAGGATTTAGTCCCCATCTAGTTTTCTTATAATCTGGCAAATAGGGTTAAATGTCATGTTTCTAAAGCGTAGTCTTTCGGTGTGAAATTTGGGCCAAAGTTTAGAAATTACACATTTGACATATCCATTTGGATAGTTCCAAAGAGAAGCATAAATGTCATCAAAGTTCTCTTTAAAAAGTTTATCCTTGTAGAAATTGATTTTATCCTCTCTATTTACTAACATGAATCCAAGCAAATTACATTTATAGTTACAATTTTGTCGTCCATATTTGTTACGTGTGACCTCGATAGCACGGGTTCTTTTTTTTTTTTATTGCACTACGACTAGTACCCATACCTAGTAGGCTGATGTCTTGTTCAAAGTCACTTGGTTGAATCTTTCCTTCTATCAACATCCTCACATCACTGAGAATGCCAAAACCAATAAAGATCCATAGTCGAGTGATCCTAGATTTATATTTCTTTCCGAGAACTTTCTAGGAAATTGATAGGAAGTATTTCCCCAGATGTTGATACTTTGGGTCTATCAAAAATTATAGGTGTTTTTCTAGAATTTGAAGGAGATTTGAGGCTTGATGGTTAATTTGGATGAGGATTGAGAAGAATTAAGATAGAATTGTAGAATTCTGAAAAACTTTTAGAGAGAAAAAGAAGATCTAGAAAGAAGAGAGAAGATTTGAAAAGCTAGAGAGGAGTTTAGAGGAGAATGGGCTCAGAGAAATGAGCTTTGAAGGACAATGATAGGATATATAGACACAACTGGGCACTAATTTAGGATACATGTTGGGGATTGAATCGAATTGGGCAAACCCAATTCGTGTGATAGTTGGTGATTTGGGCTTGGTTAGACTAGACTAGCCTAACTGTCCTTGCAAAAAAAAAAAGTACCCGTCACCATTTTATCGTGGCTCCATCACTGAGTACTGCTATTGTTTGAGACGTTGGGATTAGACAAAAATATGTTTATGTTACTTGTTTTAATTTCTAGGCGTAATGTATACTGTTAATATTGAAGGAATTAGTTTTGGACGCAATAATTGCAAAAGACGATGCTAGTTGGCTTACCATGCCAACTACATAACTCTGGTATTGAGAATTGTAGTATGGTTGGCTGTCTACTCGAGTTCCATAACTCTGGGAATGGTTAATTTGAACAAACTTCATGAACTTATAAAACGACATAATTTCAACGATTTTTGTTGAAAATAATAACTGCCCATCCAATATTAGCCCATTACCATTCAAGTACTTTCACACACACGCAATAAATAAATATATATATATATATATATATAGATATATATGTACACACACACATGTTTGTATACTTGATGGTCACTTGGCAAGAACAAGTAGTAACCTTTAGTTAACATACAACTTTAAAAAACATTCCATAATTTCATATAGTTTTCCAACCCACCTGATAATTAAGGAAATCTTCTATTATAAACTACATCAATCCTTTCTCCTTGCAAGTGGGAACAATATTTTTCTAAAAATTTAAAAAGCAAATTCAAAAATTAAAACGACAATAATAAGCACAAATAACAAGAACAATGGAGGATGGCAGCAGTATTGAAAAACAAGATCAATCAGAAAAACCCTAACGGAATACACCCCTTTCTAAATACATCTTTCTATAATTTTAAAATAATTAAATTTACTTATTATATCCCTTGTGCGTCAAAAATTTCCCTTATTATTATTATTATTTTCTTTCACTTCATTTTTCTTTTCACACCCACTATTTTTTTCATTATTTTAATATTCTTATTTCTGTATCTTTCTATTTTTTTTTGTTGAAGCTTTTTTCATACATAAAGAAAATTTTTAAATTAAAAATTATAAATATTCACTACAATTTATTAAAAAAATATTATATTTACTAATTATATTTTTTTAAAAAATATTTTATTTGTTATTACATCTATTAATTTAACTAAACAAGCACATATCATAAATTGGTTAATATTACTTCTTCAATTTACAATACATAAAAGAAAATAATTTTCTCTAAAAAAAGCAATTAATTCAATGAAATCATCGAATAGTAACCAAAACAAGAGCAAATTAATAAAAATTGAGGATACCTCCATATGATTTTTAGGAATAGTTATTGAATAGTGAAAATTAAAGTTTTGTCTTAGCATATATGTGTGTGTGGAAAGAAAAAAAAAAAGATGTCTTGCCAGTTGTTATTTATTAAAAAAGATTTAATTATATAATTAGGTCAATTATAGTTGCCATTTTTAGTAATTTTATTGAAGGGCTTTTTAGTAATATGAAAATTTATTTTCAAGGGAGTGGGAATAAAACCACCTTAAAATCAATTAGAAACTTATCCACAAGAAAAGCACAACCTTCAAGAAGAATCAACCTAAAAAACTAAAAACGACAGCAAATTACCAAACGACCCAATCATATCCTCAAAACCGCAATATTCTAAAAGCATGCATGCATGACGGCGTTAACCTAGACAACGACAATGAATCTGCTTCTTTAACAGGGAAACGACATCAACAAATAAAAGCGACAACAATATATGATGGCATTGGGAAACGACTTAAATATGAAATCATAGAAATGGGAAACAATTTTGACAGGAAAACGACAGAAAGAGATGAAAAAGACAGTACTCTAAAAGAGTGCATTAACTAGTGTCGAATACAAAATTTAGTTTCTGACGCATGAACGAAGAACGTGGAAAATGTACAAAACCCTCAAATAATAACTCTTAATACGATTAATTAGTTGAAAGCACGTGCTTACATATTCAATTTATTGAATTTTTTGATACGTCAATATAAAATTTTCTGAAGAGTTAAGTTTTCTTAATTTATTACTCTCTTCAAGTGTCTAATTATTTAGTGTAAAAAAAAGTGTGTACTACATTAAAATACACATTTCAACCAAAACATGTAAAACGTGTTTTTGGTTGAATATTATATATATGTACATATAAATAGAACGTATTTGAGTAAAGGATTTTAACAAAAAATTAGATAGAAAATTATTTAGAAAGTATAAATGTGGAAATAATAGTTAAGAATATACATGAGGAAATAGTAGTTGAGAAAGCCGCAAGAAAAAAAAATATAGTGACACATAGAAATAAATATTACTTCAACGAGGGCAAAATAAAGAAAAATATTTACGAGATAACAATTGAAAGGATTATGTGAATAAAATGCTTAAATAAAAACACATTTGAGATGAATTATTTTAATGGGCATTTAAGAGAAGTTCTTTTTAGATCATGTTGATTTAATAAAAACTACTTGAAGTTGGATTTAGTGTAGACATAATTGAAATTTTATTAATTAAAGGGACGTATTTAAAAAAAACTTGGAGAACTATATATATTTAGAAAAAACTAAAAAACAAATAAGCTTAGAAAAGTTCTCAAAAATCCATGGGCCATAGGCGTTCAGCATAACCCCCACCCAAAAAAATAAAAAAAAACAAAAACCACTCATGAACATCTTGAAAACGACAATAGTATTACAAAACGAGATGTATATGGAGAACGCCAACATGTATGAAAGTTCTTTTATTTCGTACGAGGTTGAAATTTTCTTTTTCTTGGTTCTCTTCATTATTTCTTTCTAAACCAGTCACTTGTGATCAGTTTGGCCCTCGATTGTTAGAAACTACATGTTTGTTTGGTAACTTTTTTTTAAACAGATTTTTATTTTTTTTAGAACAAAGGAAATCTTTTCTATAAAGACACTATTAGTAACTTCATTTGTGTTTTTTTAATTGTTATCGATTTGTTTTGAACTGTGGAAATAAAAATTTCTCGTTTTCAAAATTTATAACCAAGAATTTTAACTTGTAGTCACTATTAAAGCTAAGGTTGTCAATGGATTAGGATGGTCCGATAAGTGAGATCATGATTGTGGGTTGGGTTGGTAGGTAAGACTCATTGTCGGGGTCAGAACAACAAGACAAAACATGCCGTTCAGGCAAGCCAAACTTTCCAACATGGTTGGGCCAATAGACCTAAATTGCCGTAGGGGTTCGGCCAACAAGCTAGACACGCCATTGGGTTGGCAGGTTAGACATGACAAAAGGGTTGGGCTAGCTGACCAAACTTGCCTTTGGGTTTATGACAGCAAGCTAAGCTCGCCATTGGGGTCTGACCAAATTCCTCGATGTGGTTAGGTTGGAGGATAGGACTTGCCGTTGCAGTCAGACCAATGAGCTGGATTTATCACCAGGGCTAGGCTGGCATGCATATTCATTGTCAGGATCAAGGTGGCGGGCCAAACTTGCCAACATGGTCGAGCTGGCAAACTAGACTTGCTATAGGGGTCGAGCCAGCAAAATGAAGATGGCGATGGGCTTGGACCAATGAGTTGGACTCACCATCGTGGTCGGATTTGTAGGTTGGATTTAGTATCAGGTCGGATCGAACTCACTAAAGGAGTTGGGCCAGACTTGCAGTAGGGGTCGGGTGAGTTAGCCGAACTTGCCATTGGGATTAGGCTAGCATGGTGCACTCATCATCGAGATCAAATATCCAAGTTGGACCTGCCATTAAGATCAAGTTACTTGACCCAACACACTGTCTAGTTTGGGATAGCAAGCTGAGCACACCGTCGTGGTTAGGCCAAACACACTAATGAGGTCGGGTGAGAAGAATGGACTTGTTGTTTGGGTCAGGCTAGCAAGTTGGACACTCTACTAAGTTCGAGCTAGCAAGTCAGACTTGACCCTTGGCCTTTGGTCTGATCCTTGCGCCAATCCTACTCTGTTACTCCGATCTTCACCTCTACCTTATCTTGTCAATTTAATCTTGACCCCATCCTTATCACATTGGTCCAATCCTGCCCCAACCCAGGTCCGTCAGTTTGATTCTAGCCCTAACCCTGGCTTTTTGACCCAATTCAAGCCTCCCTGGCATGTCAGTCTAGTCTTGGCCTTAATCCAGCCTCTTAGTCCAATCCTAATAGTAGCTCATTTGTCTAACCTTGGTCCCAACTCGTCAATCCAATCTTGACCCTAATCTTGGCCCCTCAATTTGTTCTTGACCACGGCCCATCGGTTTGATTGTGGCCTCGAACCTGACCATTTGGTCCAATCCTAACATTGACCTCTATCTTGCCTGCTGGTTCATCCTTGGGCCCAAGGTTGGTCTTGACCGCAGTGCTTTAGTCCTATCCTGATCCTAAACCCTACTCCTTGGTCTAATCCCAACCCCGAGTTTGGGTTGTTGGTTTGATCTAATCCAATCCAACTGAATCCTAACTCGACCCTAGCTTGTTAGTCTGATCCTAGCCTTGACTTTGGCCCACCAGTTTGATCTCTTCTCCCCAAGCTCCATCAATCTAATCTCAGCTCATTGATCTAATCTCAACCCAAACCCTAGTTCATTGGCCCAATTCAATAGTATGTTTTGTTCTTATCAAATTATTATGTAACAAAATATCATTATCAAACATTATTTATTTTGTTTTTTAAAACAAACAACAAATAAGAGTTCCCAAATATGGTTTTTTCTTCAAAAAACAAAAAAATGAAAACAAGAGAAAGTATTTTTATTGGTCTATTTGAAAAAAATTAAAAACAAAAAAACAAAATTGATACCAAATAGACCTTAGAAGAAGGGAAACAAAAGCTTTCTACCTTACATAAGGTAACTGGGTTGGTACTATATGTTTCTAAAAATTACACTTAATCAAATACATTAAAATAATAAAAAATGCGTAACATAAAAAATCTAATATAGATTCAATAGTTGAAAATAGAGCCTTTTGCAATCCTACCGTAAAATTCTTAAAAAACAAAAATGATTAAGTCCAAATATTCTAATCTGCTAGCAAACATTTTCATTCCAGCCTGTTGAAATATAGTCACTTCTTGAAATAGAGACTTTATTTAGCAATAATTTTACACTTGTATTCATCACAAGATATAGAGTTCAAATCCCTTACTACAAAACAAATAAAAATAACAATAACTAACATGCATAATTTTTGATAAACATACATGATTTTTAATTTTCATACTAACAAAGTTGCATCATCTAATGTGGGATTCCAAGAATAATTTTCAATTCAAATACACCGTCGGTGTTCGAACGATATGGGATTGCCACGACTAATCCATCCGAAATTGATCCAATCGAATGTGAAACACGAACCGCCCAGTTCCCTTTGCGAAATTCTAGCACGTTTGCTCCAAAATCGCCCCAACTTGCACTATCTATTCTAATTTGGATGCTTAACTTTCGCATAATTACATGTTTTGAGCATTTTTCAATCTTAATCACGTTTCCGGGTTCGCTAACAAACATCATAAAGAACTCCGGACCCAATTTGCTGCCCAGTTTGTTCTCGACCTTCTCAAGGGAAAGCATTGCTAGTGCATTGAAATCTTCCTCTGAATACATATATTTCTCAGCATAAACAACACTGAAGATCATCGTTTTCCCCGAATCCTTCTAGGACTAGAGCCAATAACAGCATTAATTAAAGAAGCATTATCTTTTTTAAGATTTGGGAGGTAAAATAGGGGCATTTCAGGTACACCATCTTTGGACAGCAAATTTCTGTGGATGTCAGCCCATGTCTTGAGAAAGTTTTCCTTCAAGAAAAGGTCTACCAGGAGAAGGCTACAACTTATTCTAAAGGAGTATCCACCACACTCAAATTTGGTAACTTGGGATCGAAAGATATTAAAAAAAATTAATTAGTGCATAAAATGGGTTGTAATAGGATAACTCATGTGCTAACCAATATGAAGTGTGTTTGGCAATGTTGGCAATATCGAGGGTGTAAAATAAAAGTATGCTACAGTATTGTAAAGCTCTCACATACCATAATATTTTGATTCTAACTTGTGGTTTTAACTACGTTTCTAAATGCACTCATCTGACATGACATTGACCTTTACCATTCGAGGTTCATAGCATAACTTTGGATCCATAATCCTGAATTCAGCTGTTATAAGGACATAATTTAGCTACCAGCTCATCATGCAAATTAGTTATATATATTAAGGTTTCCAGTCTAAATCATTTTTTTTTCTTGTAATATCATCCTCCACAAAATGTTGTATATATTTTCCTTGTTTTTTTCCTTCAATAAATATGAGTTGAGATTTGAATCAACGGTCTCAAAATTATAAGTCATTGTAGTCTTTATGACACTACAATATATGTTGAGGGTGAGCTCGGCGCCACCATCGAGGAGCCAAACTCCGGGTGGTCGGCCAAACAGCTCAGCTAGTTACGAGGAGCTCATGACTGATCCCAATGACCCTGGATGTCATGTCCGAGGTGCTTTTCAGGGTCCCCCGACCGTACCTTATCAGGCTGCCTCCTCGGATACAGTACCAGCTCGGGTTGAACTGTTCTCCTTAGGGGTGGCAATAATCATGTTCGTGCCGTGTTCGTGTCGGCACGTTTAGCCCGAACACGAACACGACACGATTAATAAACGTGCTAGAAATGTAAACACGAACATGACACGCCTATGGCACGTGTAACACGGCACGACACGATTATTAAACGGGCCGTGATGGGTTGACACGATAACAACACGCATATGACACGTTTATGACTCAATTAACTAAAAATTAAAAAAAAAATAATTTTTTTTAAAAAAACCAATAAAGAAAATTAACAAAAACACAATATATAATTAATACTAACCTATTATAAATATTTCAAATATTTTTATTTTTAAGTTTAAATGTGTTATAAATGGGCGGGTCATGTCGTGCCATGTTAACACATTTACGGCCCGTTTAATTAAACGTGTTAAGGCGTGTTTAGCGTGTTAGCACGAATCCAGCCCGTTTATTTTTGTGTTATTCATGCCAACCTATTTATGGCACAATTAATAAACTTGCGGTCCAAACCTGTTTATCTCGTGTCATTTTCCTATCGTGTCATCGTATCGTGTCCGAATTGTCGGCCCTAGCTCTCGTTGCCAGTTGCCGTCACAAGTCAACAGATAGCAAATAACTCATCGTCCGATGGGGGCCAATCCATCGGCAGAGGGACATGGTACTTGTCTCTTGCCATTTGACACCCCTTGATGTGACACTCTGGTTGTGGGCAAAACCCACCTAACACCCAGTCCAAGTGGTAGTCTATAAATAAGACGCATTTATTGCATTCTAGCAAGTAAGCTCCTTCCCACCTAACAAGTTCTTGACCTCTGTCGAGCATCCCCTGCATTGAGCATCAGAGAGCCCTTTTCTGTTGATTGATCATTTATTGCCTCCGAAGCATCCCTCCTCTTGTTGCAGGTCAACCTAATTAGGCAGAGACAAATAAGGAAGAGCTGAATACCGTGCGCCACCGCACGCGGTGTTAATTTGACGCCGGACCTCGGTAAGCATCAACAATATATATCTTTTGATTACCATGAAATAACAACATTGTAGCAAATATACACTCATCCCAAAACTTGCCATATGAGTATTAAGGGGAAAAAACCAGGGATAGCTAAAATTAAAAACTAATTATTTATATTTGGTTTTAGGTGCAACTTTTTTTCCCTGCTCCTAAGAAGGAAAATCATAAGAGTATGTTTGGTGGGAGGGAGGGAGGGAGGAGGGAGAGAAATGGACAGGAAGCTCTAATTGCTTGTTTGGTTGGAAGGGGAGAAGGAAAGATAGGAGAGATGGAGGGAGACTTTCTCCTTAAAGGTCCATCATTTTTTATCCCTCCATAAAATGCAATCCACCACTCAAAGGTTTTAAAAGACTATTTTATCCTTAAAAAAAGTTTAATATAAAATGATAAAAAAAAGACAATACAATTATTGAAGATATGTTTATTCATCCATCTTTTAACTCTTTCTTCCTCTTACCAAACAATACAAAAGATTACTATAATCCTCTTCATTCCTCACATTCTCCATCTCCCTATCCATCCCCCTTTCTATCCCTTCTATTAAATGGAGCCATCATATCCTGCTCCATTTCTATCTTTTAGAAGAAAAAGTCATGAGGCTTATAAATAGAATGGAAAGGACATGATCTAATTTAACTTAAAAGATGTGCCCGGTTTTATCTACACTACTATGCGCCACACATCGTATGGTTGTGTGGAACATTTGATTAGGGCTACTAAGTATCAAACTTGAACGCATCCTACAAGAAGAATAAACAAAGGCATCTTTATTGTTGCACCGTCTTATTGGTGGGGTTTTAGGCATAGTTTAGGCCTCCAATGTTAAAGTTTAAGACTTGAAACCCTAAACTCTAGATAAAAATAAAATAGAATAGTAGCAAAAATAATAACAATCTAAAAACACATAAATACCTGAACATAAAATAGAGGGCAGAATTGAGGATCTAGTTGGTCAATATCTTCCAAAACACAAGCTTAGCTTCAGCCTCCTTCCAACTACTCCCAAGAAGAAACTCAGCCATTGTCACACCAATTCTTGCCTCCACCAATCTAACCCCAGCATCATTAGAAACAGCATTAACAATATTATTTGCTTCTTGATCGCCAATACTGTCATCATTCTCTTCTTTTTGAAGCCGTCCCGCGAGCAATGGCTGCCCCGACAGGGCTCCAGCAAGCGACTCCTTACTCCAGCCGGCATGTAGCGAACCGGAATCGCCTTGAGACGCCTTGTTGTAGTAAAGAACTACTTGTAGACACCCTCCGAAAATACCTGAAACGTCCGATGATACTTGTCGGACCTTTCTCGGAGCGGTTATCTTTGATGGTGGCACCGTCTGGACAGCTTCAATTTCTGCACTGTGAGTGTGGACAATATGATCTGTAATTGCAGTTTCGCCATTTGTGGAGCTTGCCATGTTTAGAGTTATTTTGCTATGAATAGATATACATATATATAATAAAAGAACGTATTTATTTATAAGGAAACTTTTGTTAGAAAGATGTCCTATTCGACTTGCTATGGTTAATTGACACAATTGCCCTTTAAAAACCATCATAAAAAGCTTTTTTTTTTTTGAGCCTGTGAGACACTACTGGTATGTCATGTTATTTCAACTATTGATCAATTTTTTAACAGTCTAATCTATGACAGTCAATGTTAAAAATTTACAAAACACAATGTAGAACTATTTCCAATTAAACATCATACTATTAAAAAAATCCAACAGTTAAAAACTTAAAATAATAGGATTTATCTGTGAGTCCAAAATGTCTATCTTACCATAAGTTTTGTTTTTTTTTTCCTCTTAAGAATAAGCGTAAAATTTATATATGTCTCTCACACACACATATAACCGCAATAGAGTGAAAAAGTAGAAGGAAAGAAATTATTGGAGGGATTTTAGAGTGAAAAAGAGGATATTAAGTTGTTTGGTAGAGAGAAAATTAGGAAGGAAAGAGGTAGAAAATCTATACGGCCTATAATTTTAAATCTTTTCAATTTTGAAAAGAAATTGTAAATAAGTATCTTACCCTTAATTTCTCCTCATCCACTCAGTTGCATAAGGTTGTAATAGTAAATAAATTTATATAGACTATTTCTTACCTCTTTTCTTTCCCTTCTACCAAGCATGATGAAAGAAAAACTAGTTCTATCCTTTTTATTTTCCTTACTTGGGTTTTATCTTTCTTTTGCCTTCTATTCTTATCGTTCTTATCAAACATAGTGTAAGTATGCAATCTTTTTAATTTTGAAACGTTTTAATTGATTTCTTTCAATTTTTAAAATGGTCCAAATTAAGCCAAAAGTGCAACTCTAGTGAGTTAATTACTAGAAGAGGGCATGCATGTGTTAGCCATATATATATATATATATATATATATAT
>CAMOHE010027301.1:0-18630 GCA_946598075.1 Artocarpus hirsutus
TTTATGGTATGGAGCTCATGATTACTATTGATCTGGGTTTCTTTTACTAGACTGTTATCACATAGGAATTTCCACATAATCTTAGTAAGTTGGAAATTCTACTTTTGCCAATAACATCATCTTTTGGCTCATGTATAAAATTAATAAATCATGAATTCTTGGTTTAGCACATCAAATAATTATTTTTTAATTATTTTAATGTACTATCATAACATTACATTATTACATGTTTCATAAATAAAGCACATAATTTTGTGCATTCACAACATTAATTATTTCTAAGGTCTTACGGCTATTAAGACCTTTAAATATGCGTGTAAATAAATGCTAAACTTGTACTTTCTTAAGTACTTAGCTAAGTCATGAGGGAAAAACCCTCAATTAATCATAGTTATTAACGTTTGAATTTTTCTGGTCATTACATGAGGAATTGTTCTATAAGCATTATTTTCCATAGGAATACAGAGACTAAAAGATTACCGAATTCTACTGGATGGCATAAGGGTAACATGATGGTTTGGGAACACGAGGTAAAGTTTGATGAGTTGGTCAAGTTTGCTCCGTTCGTCGTGGATTCTGAACATGAAAGGTGTATTAAGTTCCAAGAAGGGTTCAAGATATCCATTCAATGACAACTAATGGCCTTAAGACTTCAGAGTTTGGGCAAGTTAGAGTTGTCAACTTATTCGGTAGGAGGAGTTACATTCTCTACTACGAGGACTAGGCGAGAACATTAGGAAGACCCTAACGGAGCAATAGGAGAGGTAACGATCGCCAAGCTCAAGTAAAGAATCTACATGGTAGCATAGTAGTAGGAGTAATAGTTCATCCAGTAGTGGACAAAGCAACTCTCGCCATTTTTGCCAGCAACCAGGAGCGAATCGAGAGGAGCTACCCAATAAGGAATGCTCGACCAGGATTTCAAACCGATGAGAGTGCAAGCCATCAGCCTCAACATTAGTCCTTACCTCCACCTCAGCAACTTCCTCAGCGTCAGCTTCATTAGTTTTCTCAGCAACTGTATTGGCCGATGGACCCAGGATGTAACAACGCTAGCAAAGGAAAAAGGAAAGGTTCCAGTTCAAGTTCATGCCATAACTTTAGGAAGTTCAGTTGCTTAGACCAGTAATGTCAGAGTCGACGGTACGGTTTTGGTTTCGTAGTCTTTAATTTTGGTTTGCTTTGATATTGGTGGCATTCATTCTCCTATTTCGAGTTCTTTTGTACGTGTCTTGAAATTAGAAATAGAGAAATTTGATGACCCTTTGATAAATACCTCACCCTAGGGCGCGCGTGTGTGTGAACCATATATATCTATACCTTGTAAGATAATGATTGGGGATGAGACTTTGGGAAGTAATTTGATTATGATCCCCATGAGTACTTATAATTGATCTTAGGGATGGACGAGTTGTCCAAGTAAGGTGCAACTGTAGATTGTCACATTAGAAAGGTAACTCTACTGATTAATAGGGGGATGACGATGGGTTACCTGGGGTGATAAAGATTGAGTAATGAGTGAGTAACTCATGAAAACATGTCTAGGTAGGTAGAGAAACTTAGCATGCTTTATATACTTCTTTAGGATTTAGGAAAAGAATCTAATGCCGTAGGAAGAAATACAGCAACATCGGTGGCTGATAAGTTTGATGGTGTCTCCTTGATGAGTTATTTAGATTAGCATTGCATCGAAAGATTGAGTTTGGTCTCGAGTCATACCTGGGGACCGCTTTGATTTTTGTAGCACTGCATCGATTGTCACTAGTAGAAATGAAGGAAATGAAGAAACGGCCTTAAGAACTTGTAAATAAAGGATACAGTTAGGGTAGTGTGGGATGTTTCTATTTTGTTCACTAAGAAACATGATGGTGCGCTCAGGTTGTGCGTTGATTATCGACAGTTGGATCGAGTCATTGTGAAAAATAAGTATACACCGCTTAGGCTCGATGGGTTATCTGGCTGGTTAAGAGGTTCCTGATATTTCTCAAGGATAGACTTGTAATCCGAAATGCACCAGCTACATGCCAAAGAGGAAAAGTTTCTAGGGCATATTATCTCTGAGAAGGCTATCTCAGTGGATTCGTATAAGGTAAAGGCTATAGTGCGGTGAGAACGACTGAATGATGTGGCCAAGGTTTGTAGCTTTTTAGGACTTGTCAGGTATCACAGGAAGTTCGTGAAGGATTTCTTGAAGATAGCGGCTCTATTGACGCAGATGATTAGGAAAAGTGTCAGGTTTGAATAGGATAAGGAATGCAGATGCGTTTTCCAAAAGTTAAGGAATCGATTGACTACCGCTTCTATATTGACTATATTGAGTAGTGATGAGTTTTATGAGGTCTATACTGATGTAGAAGGACGAGAACTCAGATGTGTATTGATGTGGCATGGATGAGTTATGACTTATGGATTACGATAGTCAAGGTCTCGCGAGTAGGATTACCATATACACGATTTATAACTCATCGTAGTGATTCAAACTTTGGGGATCTGGAGAGGCTACTTGGATGGGGGCAATATTTCAGGTTTTCGTGGGTCGCAAGAGCTTAAGGTATTTGTTCACTCAGAGGGATTCGAATTGAGGCAACAGAGATAGATGGAATATATAGAGGACCAGAATTACTTGCTATAGTATCATCCAGGTAAGACCAACGTGGTTGTGGACACACTCAGTAGGAAGTCTTCGAGGATTCTCACATGCCTAGCATAGAAGATTGGAGGAGAGATGCTACCGTGAGCGAGCCTATGTCGTAGTGCCATAATGACCTCGATTAGGTACCAGTATATCATGTAGGATCGGCTTCAATGCTTGTTCAGGTGATAAAGCAAACTCAATGGTGGGACTAGCATCTTCAGGGAATGTGGACGTGAATACAAAGTAGGAAGCAGTTTAAAGAATGAAGGATTTTTGCAGATGGGTCATTGCAACCTCCAGGGACATTTGGCAGTGTCTGCGATCGAGGGAGTGGTGAAGGCTTTGATGGACAAAGCTCTCAAGTCTTAGTTCTCTATTCATCTAGGAACACAAAGATGTATCATGATTTGCAAAGGTAGGGCTAGTGGTGAAGTAAGAAGAAAGGTGTTCAAGAGTTCATCGTTTGTCTCAGGTAGCAGCCGAGCAACAGGAACCCGCTGAAAGAACCCACTGATCAGCTTTAGCCGCTTCCCATTCTAGGGTGAAAATAGGAGCTTGTCACGATGGATTTTCTCATTGGGTTGCCGAGGACGAAGCAAATGCACGATGCGATTTAGGTCATAATTGGCAGGTCGATGAAATCGGTGCATTTCATTTCCTACCTTTAGGTCGTCGTGTTCAAGACAAGTTTTTGGAGGAGTTTTAAGGAAGCTTTAAGCACAGACTTGGATTTCAGCGTGGCTTTTTCATCCTCAGACCGAGAGTAGTTCGCACGAGTTATTTAGATTCTTGGGGACATATTAACATATGCATGTATTATATTTTGGCATGAATTAGAAGAGATATTTGCATCCGATGAAGTTGCGTACAATAACAGTTAACAAGTAAGCATCAGGATGGCACCGTTTGAAGTACCATATGGACGGCTGTGTTAATCGGTAGGCTGAACTAGAAGACAAGATCGTTATTGGACCTGCGGAGACCCGTGAGAACAATGAAAAGGTCACTGTGATACGTGATCAGTTGAGAGCAGCTTAGAGCAGGTGGAAGAGTTGTGCGAATAGGAGACGTTGGCCTTTAGAAATCGAGGTAGTGGATTCTGTTTTCTTAAAGGTTTCGCCGTGTAGGTGAGTTTTATATTTTGGTGTGAGCGGGGAACTTACAGCGAGGTACGTCGGATCATTCGAGATTTCTCAACATGTTGGAGTGATTGCTTATCGCCTTGATCTTCCTCCCAAACTCTCTCTTGTTCATCTTGTATTCTGCGTGATGACGCTTCAAAATGTCTGCTCGAGCCAAGCAAGATTGTCTCGATTCATGATGTGTAGATTTAGCAAGACGCGATCTACGAAGAAGGGCTGGTTTAGATTATCGATCGACAAGTGGTAGGACTATGACGCTGTGAAGTTTCGTTAGTGAAAGTGGTGTGGCAGCACCACAGGGCTGATGAAGCCACTTGGGAGTTGGAGTGGCTATGCAAGAGTTGTATCTACATTTGTTTTGTTTCTGAGTGATTTGCAATTTTGAGGGCAAAATTTCTTTTAGGTGTGGAGAGCTGTAACACCCTAAAATTAATTAAGCATGAATAGTGTATGGAATGGTAAATTAGTATGTCATGATATAATTTGAACTTAATTTAACTATTTTATGATATTTTTAAATTGATGTTGTTTTTAATTATTTTTATTTACTTTTGATCAATCTTAATTATTTTTAATTGTTATTTTGAATTTTTGAACAAAACAAATTGTCAAATGCTAACTAAGTCTCTTTTTGCAAAACCATGGATGGCACATGGTTTTCCCTCTGCAAAGCCTCTCCCCCTCTCTATTTATATCTCTTCCTCATTCTCTCCCTCTCATTCTCTCAGCCCACTTTCTCTCTCTCTCCCCCTCTTTCTTCCTTTGCATTTTCCCTCTCTCCCTCCTCTCTCTTTGATTCAAAAATTTTGAATCCAAGCTTTGATTCTTAGCTAGATTGGAGGTTAAAGAACATGATTAAGCTTTCGCAAACTCGTTTTAAAGCTTCGATTCGAGTTAAATTCTTTTATTTTCAAATTTTTAAATTTTGCCCAAAATTTTCTAAATTTCTTTGAAACATTGTGATTCAAGTTTTATAAGCTTAGAAAATCTTAAATCTAAGTTAGTAGAACTCATAGCATCTAGAATCTAGGTTTGGTTTGATGAAAAACAGATTTAAATCAAGTTTTTTTATTTTTCTCCATTTTTCTCATTTTCAAATTTCTTTGAAAATTTCTATGCAAATCTTGTTTAAATGTGTTTAAAGGTGTTTTAATATGTTTTTCTATCATATATGAATGTTTTCTATGGTTGGCAATTGAGAAAACTGGTTGGAAATGAAGATATAAGCTCGAGAGGCCAAAGCTTGAATCTGGAAATTTCTAGATTTTTCTAGTTCGGTAGGCCGAACTCAAAGTTCGACAGGCCGGATTCATGAGTCTGGCAGGTTGGACTCATCCCTTTAGCAGGCCGAATCTAGGAACAATTCGACAGGCCGATCCTGATTTGTCGGTATGTCGAACTGAACAGTTCGATAGGCCAGACCAGGGAATCCGTCAGGCCGACCTAGCCTTGCAAATATTTGTCGTTTTTCACCTGTTTTGGCTGTTTTAAACCTAAATAGAGATTTTTACCTGATAATATGATTTTACAGACATAAATGGCACACTAGAACACCAGGAAATAACTTAGTAGTGTAGAACAACCTAAGCTAGATATTGATGAACTTAGTTTATATTTAGGTCGTTCATGGTTCCGTGGAGCTAATGTATAGCGGGTAGGGTTGCAGTGTTGAGTCACGATTTTGGATATCGAGGTAGGACTTCTACCCTTTTCTTAGTAGCCAGGCTTTAATGATTTTGGTCTCAAAAGATTCTTTCAAAATGTTTTCAATGAGTGATAAAATGTTTTAGATATTTTCAAGGGGGACCTTTGGCTACAAAATGATTTCCTTCAATTTGATTTTAAGGAATGATTAAAAAAAAAGAATTTCTTATTATTTTTCATTCCTTGTCTAAGAATGAATGCTCATAATGAATCAAATGATGAATATAATTGAGAATACTCAGTAATAAGGGATTTAAATGATGATAATTACACATAAGGGCATGATGCCATATTCAGAGATCGGGTCGTGTAGAGTGCGACCTTGGGGACAGGTCTCGAAACACAACTGGGCCATTATGGTGGTGACATATATGGTTTGCCCGAGAAAGACAATAAGATTCTTTTTGAACGAGCAAAAAATCATTTTGGTAAGAACAATTTAAATAAATTATTTGTTTATTTACGTATCTATTTTTTTTTCTAAATACTTTTCTGAATGTGAAATTTTATATCCAAATTCATGTTTTCTAAATTTTAGTCTTACTAAGCCTTCTGCTCGTATTTTCTTTATCTGTTAACCTTTCCCCTAGGTGGATTGCAGCTTAGAATTGACTAGGAGGCGACAAGGTAAACACGTAAGTTGCAAGAATTCTATTTAGGTTATTTCTTTATTTAAATCAAGACATGTATTATTTAAACTTTTATCTCTTATATTAGACTGTGATTGCAACATTTTATTGTCAATACATGTGTATGCACAAATATGGGTCCGGTGGGGCCCGGCTTATGTTTGACTGTCTTTAACATTTTACTTTCTAAGTAATTGTTTCAAAATAATAATAATTGTTTTAAAATGTTTTAAACTATCACATTTTTTTTTAAAAAATAAAATAATAACTCAAATAATTTAATTGGTGTTTTTATTTAAAAATCTACTTTAATTAACTTAATTAATCCATCACGTCATTACCTCTACTTCGGGGCGTGGCATCGTAACACTAAGATCTTAACATAACTTGAAACTCCTTTGGGGTCGGGATGTTAATACGACGCTTTTTTATCTTATCTGATGAATTATTTTACTAGTCCTTTAAATTATAGTGACATACTGTCTATGATGCTTTAATAACTTTATTGTGCATAGCAATGTATTTCGTAAAATAATATGAATAACATATTTAAAAATAGTTTTACCCATACTGTAGGTAGGGTTTGAAACTTACTTAGATTCTGCACTACGTATCTAGTTAATCTGTTCCTTCTTTGATTGGTTTATCGTCCTATTTAGACAAAATCCCTTATTAGCTAACTTCCTTATTATCGACTTATTTGTCGATAATGGAACTTAAACATTTAACACTCATTTTATACACTTAGTCTATTGACACATAAATATCGATTTACTTCAGACTCGAGTGTTTCGTGACTGAACTTCTAATTTCATGTTACCATTCTAACGCCAACGGTTTATAGAAAAGTTGCTATTAAGGGGAATTTTTCTAAATCGGATGTTTTAGGGGTCCGTTTAAGCCTTTTTGGAAGAAAAAGACTATTTTACTTTTGGCGAGCCTTAGAAAACTTTTTAAATCCGTTTAAGCCAAAACTTACATTTTCTTGTTATTCATAATAGTTCAAAAAATAAGACATTGGTTCTCTTTTTACAAAAAATCTAGTTTAATAAAATTTTATAGTTCTGGCTTGAATATGAAAATCTTGACGATTTTGCCATCGAAACCAAAAACGACCATTTTATACTGTTACGCTCTGTTTTTCACAAGAATTAAAGCTCTCAAAAGTACCTAGGTCAAAATCTTTTTATTTCAACATGTTTTCCTTATTAACACTATTTTGAAATTTCATGATTAAAACTCATAAAATTCATAACTAAAAATCTGTGTAGAATTTTTACAAGCCGTTTATGATTTTTAATAGTTTTGGTGAGATTTACAACTTTTGTGTTTTAATTTTTCTTAAATTCAAATGTTTCATTGGGATTTTTGGCCAATTTTTAAATCTGTCTTTTTTAAACTCAAACTTTTCAATATGATCCAATTGAAATTTTACAAAGTTTTGTTCATGAAAATCATTTACTTCCTATTTCTAACAAATCCTGTGTTTTCTCAAGAAGATAAATTGACCTCTAGATGTGTCAAAACCTTAATTTTTTGAAGTTGTTTTCCCTAATTCTCCCTTATTTTGTTCTTCAATTTTTCTACTTGAGAAGCGCAAGAGCTAGACACATGCACCGGATTCATTCATGAGAGAACTCTTTATAGTCTCAAAAGTGAGATATGTCTCTCATTTTCTTCTCTTGAAAAAGTAATTATGTAAGGTTTTAATAAAAATAAGTTTGTGATTTACCTATTTATTACAAAGGTGCAATGGAAGAACACCAAATCCAAGCCGTCTTCATTTATTTTTAGTGGAAAACAGTCATCACTTAGTTCACAAGATATTATAAAAATAATAATAATAATAATAATTATTATTTGCTATAGCTTTTCATAAATGTATATGGGTGTGAACCAGTGCATGAGTTTAGTATTATTATTATTATTATTATTTGCTATAGCTTTTCATAAATGTATATGGTTGTGACCCAGTGCATGAGTTTAGTTTTACTGTGCTTGCATAGGACGAAGAATAAAATGGACGTTTCAGTGGATTTTGGGCATTCTACTATCAATTTTTTTTTTGAAATTTACGGAGAATGTTCTCCAATAGTTATTGTCTGTCAAAACGGCTACTTCTTTTTATAACTATTATTTTTAATTTAATTCATCAATTGACATATTTCTTCCTCATGTAAAATCCGAAAACAAGGGAACCTAATTCTTTTAAATTTTTGTCTTTCTCCTCTCTCTCTACCCCCTCTCTCCTCTCTCTCTCCACCCATCTTTCCTTTCTTCCCGTAGCTCGAGCTCGATCTTTGCAAGACTCCGATCACGGGATCATCGTTGTCGACGAGTTACAAGTATACACGATCTGGTCCATAGAGTCATGGTGAGCAAATATTCGTTGCAGTGACATGTAATCGAACAAATGCAAGATCCAATCCTTCAGCCACAAACACATTCACAATTCCGTCGAAAAAAAGAGAGAAAAACTATCGAGGATGTCGAGATCATCGTGGATTGGTGTGTCGAAGTAGTTGGAGATGCGATTGAGGTTCCTGGAGAGTGACGGTGTCGGTGAACATCAACCAGACCACGAGGAGCACAATCGCGCCAAACACCCAAAACTTGTACCTTGTTATACCAAATGCCAAGTCGAAATTACAGCTATCTTTCTTCGCTGTCACCGCCGTTGTCGCCGTTAGAAGGCCATGATCATTCTTTCATTTCCGATTAACAAGACACGTGGAGCTCTTTCAAATGCCAAAGATTTTTCGATTTTTATTTAATTATTTTTAATTTTTTGAGAGAAGAATATAATTTTTAGTGCTTTTGTTTCAGTCGGATCTGATATGTGAAGGTTCTTTCTTGAAAATAATGTTGCCGTTAGTGACAATAACAGATTTGAACTTTGCGTTGGTCAATCTTCGTCGTCGCCGTGAGTATTTGGTGATTGCCCGATGTAGTGTTGGAACCAGCCTTTGACTTCAGCGGGGAATATATTAATTATTTTCTTACAATTAAATTGTCATGAAAAACATATAAATTAATATTATAGTATTTTTGGAGAACTAAACAATATGTATATATAAAAAGATCATAAAATAACATGATGACTAGTTTTCACTTTCATGCTTTGAAAGCACTGCATATTGCAACTACATGTCTTATTTTATACACATAATCTAACACAATTGTCATTTTCTCTGTAAATGAGATGTTAATATATTCATTAATTAGAATAAAGAACAATCCATCTCCAAAATCAACAATAATAGCGTTGATTGTTTTAATATCTTAATTTGACTAGCCATTTGGTTTAATGGTTCAATCAGTTCGAACAAAAAATTGTGTCTGAATCAACGTTAAGCAAAAAGAAAAAACAAAGCTCATTTTGAACTATTAATTAAACCTTTTGAAACAAAAAACAACATAAATCTGAAAACAACTATTTTCAACATTTTAAACTATTTTTTAAACAACACATTAAAAAAGGCTCAAACTAAATGTTTTGAACCATAAAACCAAACAAACTCTGAGATTTTGAACTTTTAGCAAAAAGTTGTTAATAAACTTTTCAAAATAAAGGTATTTGCTAACTTAAATATTGCTTTGTTGATGTACACAACATAGGAGTACGCATGACTATAAGGGAAAAAACAAGGAAGACAAAAATAGAAAAAGGACAGAACTAAAGATATCTTGTATAAAATAAACGACAACCTCTCAAGCTATTATTCTCCTTTGCAGCTTTTTGTCCCCTTCTGTCTACAGTGTTCAAACGGTAACAATGAGATCTTAGGATAAAGAAGGGTAAGCTTTAATGGGGCCTGACTTGAGATAGTAAATATTGAGTGTAGGCAAAATCAGAAAACTCAAAGTTTTTACGACTAATTTATTTGTCCAGAAAAATCTCAATGGGGCACATAATGGCTCTGCCACTAGCTCGAAGGTCGATCTCCATTGTAGTGAGGATCTAGTTCAGAGCACAGGTTCCTTTTCTATCGGTTGCTGTGATAACTTCACGCATCGCAGATGCTGCCTTGTTTTTTGCGCCAATGCTATATAAATAGGTTAATGTGTTTCTAATATGATTGATGTGTGCTTTAGAGTATAAATTGAATTTGATGATTCTTTAATCCTTAAAGAAGTGCAGAATAGTTAAATCTTCTTTGCTATAACTTCCAACGTGCATGTTTGACTACCTATCATTCTTTTTCTGTTTCTTATACCGATCACATTGCTCTTTCTAACTGTTGATTGATGTAACGCCCGCCATTTTCTTGCACGGATATTTTTATTAATTTAACGTTAGAATATGATATTTTAAGTGTTATTATTATTTATGTTAAGTAAATTAATTTTGTTATTTAGCAATGTTGTAGGCGACGGCCACTTAGGATCAATGTGCTCAGGATGTTTATGTCAAAAGTGATGGTAAGCTTAAAGTATTTATTGTTTTTTTAAACAGTTTCAACTTGCTCTAAATTTATAATCTTTAAAATGCTCTAGGGTTATATATGCCTAAAGTTATATTCTTGATGATGACATGAATTTTATTGCATATTTTCTTATTTTTATTGCATTTATTATGTCATGATAATTACATGTGTAGCATTTTTTTATTATGGCGTTAAGAAATTAGATAATATAAAGTGCCTAAAAGAATGATGTGTTAATTAATATTTTTAGACTCATAGGAATAAATGTTATTATAAACAATTATGTATTTTAATTATATTATATTAAATATAACCTTTAACGTTTACCTTATATTATATTATATTATATTATATATGTTAAGAACTTTACGTAAGGAAACGTAAACAACGAACAAAAAGGAGATTTTGCTGTGGAA
Source organism: Artocarpus hirsutus (assembly GCA_946598075.1). Taxonomy (NCBI): domain Eukaryota; kingdom Viridiplantae; phylum Streptophyta; class Magnoliopsida; order Rosales; family Moraceae; genus Artocarpus; species Artocarpus hirsutus. The sequence continues at coordinate 10,954 of CAMOHE010027301.1, forward strand.
AAAAAAAAGAAAAAAAAAAGGGGAAAAAGTAGAAAGAAAAAAAAGAAAATCTAATTAGATTAGGATTATACTCATTCAAAAAGAAAAAACCTAATTAGATTAGGATTATACTCATTCAAAAAGAAAAAACCTAATTAGACTAAGACTAGGGTTTCTTATCCCTTAAATATGTGGCTTCAAGCACACATATTATTCCTATTCTTTGTTCTTGCCTCCATCTTTTTTCATATTCCTCCATGCTTTTATGTTCTCTTGTCTTCCCTAAACCAAACCTCACATGCCATTAGTTTAGAATTTTGTTTTCTTCAAGATTTTCTCTCTCAAAGAATTCATTACTCTTATTTTCTTTCAAGCCAAAGTAAAAGGAATTATTTTTAGAAATTTTGTATGCAAATATTTGTCTTTGTTGATGAAAACATAAGAATTAAAGAGCGAGCACATCGAGAACCACGGCAACGTCACCAAGTTAAGGTTTAGTAAGCAAGCGAGACAAGTAAGTATATTCTTACCTACAACATGATAAAAGTTTACGAAAAAGTTTTGAGAATATGTTTTATGATAATTTTTAAGTTTGTTTTTACATATTATTTTCTCATGAAAACTCTTGTTGCAACAAGAAGGCTTAACGAATGTTTCAATGATGAGGTATGTTAAAAGTATATCTATATATATGTATCACTTAATTAAGCATTGTACACCCTATGTTTATGTTTATGATGTCCCAAAGGTTGGACTTGTCATGTTTGGTTTGGGACTAGTGTAGAAGTGGAGCTACAATCAAGATGTTAAAATTCCAAATTAAGTTATTGAAAACTTGGGCCCTCAAATCACCATTAAATAGACCTGTTAACTTGAATATATGCACAAGATTAGGATAAAATGAACAAAGCAATTCAGAAATAGAAGAATACGCAAGATTTATAATGGTTCACTCTGTTAATGAAGAGCTACGTCTACTGTAATTCACTATAAACACTGAGTACAGATTACAGGGAAAAAATGAGAGAGTAAATTGGTAGAGTTCCAGTATCTACTTTTTTCGTCCCTTTACAGCAAAGCAACCTTCCGCTTATATAAAGCATGAGAAAGAATAGTGGCCGTCAACCGTCAGGCAGAGTGGGGTAGTTAATAGTGGGACACATGTCAGTTGATGATTAGCTGTAGAAAATCATATCTTCCTCATGTTTCGGTCTAGGACTTGACGTGTTTTAACTGTCAGAACATGCTATTAATCGTCAAATCGAGACAATCGATTCGGACGAACAAGGGCCTGAAAGAGCACATATTATCTTGGACAAAAAGCTTTCGGAAGAAGTAATCGATCCAAACGAACCGATTGAATAACCGATTCGATTGAACTGATCTCGTTCGATTCATTCAGTCATCATTATTGGGCCGCCAGGGCCCATGGGCAATTTGGGCCGGTCTAAATTGTACCCCAACAGTTAGCCCCCCACTCCTTAGTCCTATGTTATGGACTACAGGAGTGAAGATCAAGCTTTGAAACCGACTGCACGTGACTTGGATGTCTTTTCATCTGTGCTGGGATCAGTACCTTTCCTTGGGAAATCACGACAATTAATTACCTACAACACGTGTCCTCATGCAATTGGCAGCTCATTAATGTCCACTACAATGCTGACATACACGCCTGATTCGAAAGGACGTTGCCTTGGTTTGAGCAGGAACTTGAAAAGACGCGTAACCCCAGCCTTTAAATCAGATGGCTCTAAATCGATCCCAACCGACGATCTGGGGCCCTCGGATGGTATATAACTCGTTCCCTTCCTCACTTCTTCACTCCGTTTCTCTATCTTGGAATTCAAGGCAATTTTCCTTCCGTTTTCCTTAGTTTCTTCAGATTTTTCAAGCAAGATTTTCTTCCTCTCTTTTATTTTTCTTGCAATTTTCCTTCCATAATCTTGTTTTTCTCCCGATTCTGAGCATTTGATGCTAAACACGCTTCATTTCCTGAGAAAATCAGTAAGTGTTGGACTTGTTTGGCTATCGCGACCATAAAGTACTTAAGAACTGTTTGAAGCCTTCAAGTTTTAGGATCCTTTGTCTTTTTGATCTTAGAAACCCTAGATTTCCTTGGGTAATCCTGTTTCCATCGAAATGTCAAAGGCAGTAGTCATCGACTCAAGCTCCAGCAGTGGAGAAGATTCCTGGTCGAGTAGCGACGAAAGGGAGGTGGATGAAATGATCCACCAACAAAGCTTGATCGAATCAAGCTTAAGGGCGGCCGGAGTCGAGACCAGCAAAGAGGCATTGAGCCAAAGGGTGAAAAGGAATCAGCTAGCTAGACCCTCGAGGACAGTCGACGAAGTCAAACCAATCGAAAGAAGGAAATATATTTCCCCAACCAAAGGGGTCTCATTTTTTACGAAGAATCCAGAATCTGTTTTGATGAAAGGTGACTTGTTGACAGTAAGGTCAAAGTATGAAATACCAACTTCGGTCGAAATAAGTCTGCCTTATCCTAGGGAGTAAGCAGATACACAAAATGATGACTGGTTTCGTGTATATACCAAGTGGTTTGAGCTCGGCCTTCGACTGTCGATTCTGGAGTTTATGATCGAAATTATTAGACACTTCTACATTTCCATGAGTCAGCTCATGTCGAACGGTGTCTGTTTGCTCATCGCCCTCATGGTTTTGATAGAGGAGGCCAGAATTGAGTTTGACATATACGACTTCCTCAGATGTTACTATTTGAAACCAAACAATAAAAATTTGGGTCGTTTTTACTTTATCTACAGGCAGTCAAAGCAATTGATAACTGAGTTCGTAAATGCTGATAGACATGGAAGGAGAGATACTTTTTTATTTCGATTAACAGTGACTCCTTTGAATTAACTACTTGATTTCCATTTCCATTCGCTTTTGGTCATATTGGTAAGTATCATAACTTTTTATATTTCAAGCAGTAATTCCAACTAATTATAAGCAATCTCTTCTCCTCATAAATTACAAACTAAACCATCCAGCACCAATCGGTGAGTGATTCTAAGCGAGATTAGACGCATTGCTAGCACTAGAAGGGAAGACTTGGACCGAAGTCTCGCAACTCGATCGACTCTGGAGGTCCTTGATTTGGAAAAGATTTAGAGAAATTCCCACATGTATTCCTATTTGATTTCCAAAACGAGTTGATTGGGTTTTTGTGTGCCACGACACACTTCAACGGCTATATGGTCCGTCAAAATATATTACACCTCTATCTGATGAGGATGTTCAGCTTGTAGAAGCCGCATTATCAGCCATGAAGGTTACATTGCCTTCAGTTGATGAGGTCCGAAAGAAAAAAGCGATAGATAAAGCAACGAAGAAGAAAAGAAAGCATTTTGGTGAACCGTCGACAACCGAGAAGTCGATCCCTCTAACTACTTCTGATCCTCCTCCTCTTCCCCCTTTCAATATACAGCCCTCAGCGTTGAAGAAAAGAAAGGGGGCAAGGCTTCTATATCGACCAGGGATGTTGAACAAAGTGCTCGCAAAAAAACTCTAGACGTTTCAAAAGACGTCAGCATTATGGAGGATAAGGAGGCAGCGACTAAAGCAGCCATAAACTTTTATTTCCTGAAAGACGAGGAACGACTTGGTGGGAAGCCGTTTGGTTGGTTGTACAACAAGTCGGCTGTGGTGTAGGGGCAGGTAGATTCAATGCAACATTTTATTCTTAAATACTTGGATCACATCGTTTAATGTTGAAATCCAATAGCGTAGGCTCTTCTACTCCATAATCTGTTCGCGAACAAGGCTGCTCATGAGTATGAGCAAGAGCTGTTGAAAAGTAGGAAATTTGAGGAAGAGTTGAAATCATTGAAGGCTGAGAGGGACAACAAACAAAAGGAGCTCAATACTGCGGCAGACGCATTGAATAGGTCGAAGCCGAAAGTGCTGAACCTATCTAGCAATGTTTGGCTTCTTGAAGAAAAAGTTGACAACTTGACGAAGGCAATGGCCACTAAAGACAATGACATCGAGGAAATCAAGGAACAACTGCTTGAGGTCCATGGCACATCTTCTTTGAAGGCACGACTAGAGACCTTGATGGAATTCAAAGCGGGCAAACTTAGCGTCGATATAATCGACAAGGAAATTAAGGAGCTTTAGGAATTGTAGTCGATGGACGACCAGATTGTTCAAATCGAATCGACCACGATGATGTCACTGTCGAGCCTTCTGAACCTAAATTTGATACTGCTGCAATTCCAACTGATGAAGTTGTTGAGCCCTCAACCCTAGAGCCAACCGAGGCCAGAGATGTTCAACCTGCTGAAGGAGAGGATCCTTGAGGGATTTTACATTTGAATTGTCGATTTTATTCTATATCGAACACCTTATTTCGTCGAAGAAACTTTCAACTCGAAATTTTAAATTTCAGAATCATATCTTTTGATCAACTATGCATTCATATCGTATGCATCAAAAATTTAACCCCTATTTAATCGAAAAGCAATCAAATCATAAACATGTTAACTAGATGAAATCGATCGGACTAAGCATGGCTTAAGGCCAAGAAAGTCCTTAAGTTCAGGGGCTCAAATAAATTTCCAATAAAAATGTGTCTAATAACGAATCCAATCAATGGGCACGCTATTTGATCGAATTAATTGAATTTGAACCATAATTAAAAGTGTGTCATACTTTTTAAAATGATCAAATGGATTGAAAATCGCCATTGACAATAATTGCTCGATACAGCCAAAATCGCCATCAAGATGGCGATGTGAAGGTACTCGAATTGAGCTGATCAGACGCACAGTTTGTCTGGCAAATGTCAAACTAAATGTACGGACCGAACTGGTTATATTCTTGAAAGAGCCATGAGAAGTTCTGATCAACCTAGAGAGTTCAGGTAGATCTGGTTGAATGAAAAATCGAGCCATGAAAATGGCGTTTGGAGAGTTCAGATCGATATGGTCAAGTCTGAAGTCAAGCCATGAAAATGGAGTTTGAAGAGTTCGGATTGATCTGGTCGAGTCTGAAGTTGAGCCATGAAAATGGCGTTTGAAGAGTTGGGATTGATCTGGTCGAGTCTGAAGTTGAACCATGAAGATGGCATTTGGAGAGTTTAGATCGATTTGGTCAAGTCCAAAGTCGAGCCATAAAAATGGCGTTTAAAGAGTTTGGATCGATCTAGTCGAGTCTGAAGTCAAGCCATCAAAATGGCGTTTGAACAGTTTGGATTGATCTAGTCGAGTCCAAAGTTGAGCCATGAAAATGGCGTTTGAAGAGTTCGGATCAATCTGGTCAAGTCTAAAGCTCACCAAAAAGCTTAGTCATGTTTCCTGAAAATCAAACTTGTCAATCCATGTATTTCGGGGAAATAAAATTTGAAATAATAAAGCGACTGTACTCGTTTATATCTTATACGAGTTGCCTACTACCCCTTATACATGGATCAAGCCAAACATAGTTCAATTACATGACATCGCAAAATCAAAAGTTACATGTAGTATTTTCTCAAATGATTCGCATTCTAGCTCTTTGTTATGAGAGATCCATCGAGCTTCTTTAGCTTGTGAACTCCATCTCGAACAATAGCCCGTATTCAATAGGGCCCTTCCCAATTAGCCACCAATATTCCAGTGTTGGCTTCTTTCATATTCTGAAAGACCTTTCTTAGCACAAGCTCTCCTTCATGGAACTTCCTGACCTTGACCTTCTGGTTGTTATATCTAGCAGTAGCATGTTGGTAGCAACCAAGGCGATAGAAGGCCTTTTCCCTTTTTTTTGTCAATGAGGTCTAGTGCATCCCGCATCATCTCGTCGTTTTTTGCTTCGTTCAAAAGAGAGTAATCCACTCAAAGATCTTGAGCAAAAACCTCTACAGGAATAACAACCTCTGTTCCGTATACGAGTGAAAAGGGTGATTCGCCTGTTGCCCTTCTTGGAGTTGTTTGGTAGGCCCACGACACCATTTGGAGTTCCTCAACCCATGGTCCTTTTCTTGCCTCGAGTTGTTGAAAAAATAATATGTAGCGAAATTTTAAAAATTTTAAATTAGAGTATTTTTCAAAACACAAGTTTGACATGCTATATGTATAAATTAACCTGATCTTACAAACCTTGTATTCACCAAAAAGCTTTCAAAATATGTGTAGAGAAGTAACGTTCCAGAAGAGCTTCAACCAACTAGTCTTCTTTGCTATTCTTTATTCACGATCAGAGTGAGTGTGGGCTCACACGTACAGCTCTTCCTCAAGGTGACTCTCCTTCCAACCAATTGAGAGAACCCAAAGCTAGTGTTCGTGATTTGTGAACAAGAGCTCTCAGGGAGTTTCAGATTCTTACCAGCAGAGTATCACTCTTTATCTCTCAATTGATCTAAATAACTCATGAGACTCACTCCCTATTTATAGAGGTTGGGTCTAGGGTCATTCCTTATCAGATAAGGTCTCAAAAATTTGAAACAGAATCAAATTCGGGTCAATATCGAATGAAATCCGCGTAAAAACGCGTGATTTTTATTTCGTGCATAGGTAGGCCAAAATTTTTCATAGGCAGGCTGAACTTGCCCCATCGGCAGGCCAAACTTTAAGATCATCATGCCGAACTGCCGAAAAAAATCTCAGCGAATCTTTTATTTTTCACCCAAGATTCTATAGGATAAAGCCTCAGTTTTAATTCAAATAACCCAATAGAGAAGTTATCTAATTAAAACAACTTTATCTAGATAATCTCTAGGATAATAAATAGATTCCTAATAATTGTATTAGTTTATATTGAGTTAATTTATTTGAAATTAAATTAACTGATAAACAGACACGAATTATCCGATCCCAATAATTCAACAAGTTTATCTTGACTTAATTTTGTCGTAAAATTAATTCAACCAATAAACAGACATGAATTATTTGATTTTTTTAAATTTCAACCGATCTAATAAAACTGACATAAGTCACCAATTATTGTAAAAGCATGTCGTATCGTTATAGGATTTTATGAGCTAGCAAAGGGGACCAAATGGACCTATATAGTTCAAGCTCCTGATAATAATGAAACCCAATATCCCAGATATTCATTTCATAATTATCAACTCCAACGCTACTCCACTAAAAGCTTGGAGTTGCACTCTCGAACTCTATAGAATTATGAAGCCCGTATAGCTAAGTCTCCATGACAAATCATAGTATATCGTATCCCCATAGGATTATCCATAATTGGCTTAAGGACAAGCTCTGTCTTACCTTCCCGATTATTTTTATCTTACGTTCCATTATCTCACCATCGGAAAACTTACCATCCAAAGACAGTATACCATTCGGTTACACCTATGTATCCAAATGGTTGAGCGCTCTAGTTTTTCAATTACAAGATAACGCATATAAGAAGATATTAATACTTCTAAAGAGGAGCTATGGATTCCATATCTATGAATAACAGGTCTATGTCATCAAGAGTCATGCCTCCAACGTACTGGCATGCATACCACTATTAAGATGTGGGTGTCACCCTTTGGTACATCAAAAGGCACAAGTCAAGACAACGAGCCCACTATTCATCTCAGGATTAAGATACAATACAAATGATTGTCTAAAGTGAATCGATTTGCCAAGACAGAATTATTAATCCAAATCAATTCACTTTATGTCTCGATCCAACACATCGTCACCTATGACAACGTGCCAATGTTTCTATTCATGGAGTCCACCTCCGATGGTCAAG